>PVIW01007808.1:0-68106 GCA_004026585.1 Noctilio leporinus | reverse complement strand
TTCAAAGGGAACCAACTGTATGGGAAAACATAATTGCCAATGATACCTCAGACAAGGGTCTGATCTCCAAAATATACAAAGAACTAATGTGACTCAACACCAGGGAGACAGACAGCCCAATTAAAAAATGGGCAAAGGACCTGAACAGACAACTCACTGAGGAAGATATACAAAGGGCCCAGAGGCATATGAAAGAATGTTTAACATCACTAGTCATCAGAGAGATGCAAATTAAAACCACAATAAGATACCACCTCACACCTGTCAGAATGACAATCATCAACAAATCAACAAACAACAAGTGTTGGCGAGGATGTGGGGCAAAGGGAACCCTTGTACACTGTTGGTGGGAATGCAGGCTGGTGCAGCCACTGTGGAAAACAGTATGGGGTTTCCTTAAAAAACAAAATGGAACTGCCTTTTGATCCAGCAATTCCACTACTTGGACTATACCCAAAGAATCCTGAAACACCAATTCACAAGAACCTATGCACACCTATGTTCATAGCAGCACTATTTACAATAGCCAAGTGCTGGAAACAGCCTAAGCGCCCATCAGTGGATGATTGGATCAAAAAACTTTGGTACATTTACACAATGGAATTCTATAGAGCAGAAAGAAAGAAGGAACTTGTACCCTTTGCAACAACATGGATGGAACTGGAGAGTATTATGCTTAGTGAAATAAGCCAGTCAGTGAAGGACAAATATCATATGATCTGACCCATTACAGGACAATAATGAGCAAAACTAACAACAAGCAAAACAGAACCATGCATTTGAATACAAGGAATAGGCCTTTAGTGGTCAGGGAGAAAGGGGTTGTGGGGAGGGGGGAGGCAGAGACAAGAAAGGGGAGCAGCTTAGACAAGAACCTAGTATAAAGGAACCATGGACATGGACAACAGGTGGGATTGACTTTGGGGGGAATGGGTGGGTGGGGAGGGGGACAGAGGGGAGCAAAAGGGGGATAAATGTAATACAACAACAATAAAATTAACAAAAAAAAAAAAAGGAAGGCAGAAACCTCGGCATCCCTTTCCCAACTCTCTGAATCAGAATCTGCATTTCAACAAGATGCCCAGATCTTTCAGTCATACCATGAAGTTGGAGAATCATGGATCTCAGCATATTGTTCAGCTTCACCCATGCCTGTGGCTCTAGCCTGTATCACAGCCTCCACAAGTTTCTCAAGCTGGAGCAGTGGCTTTCAGAAGTTTTTGTGACCTACAGAAATAGATTTCATATCAAGAGGTAGAGTGTACAGTGAAACGAATATCACAATACCTTTCCTCACTACAACACATTCATTCAGTAGATACTGTCGGTACCTACTGCATGCTAGGCATTGTTCTATGTTTGTGCCAGTCTGTTCCCAAACAAAAATCCTTGTCTTTGTGGAGTTCGAATTCTGGGTGGAGTGAGGAGAGGAGTAGGGAGGATTGTTAGAAAGTTAAAAAGCATTACTATGAAGCTATGGGGGTTCAGAACCAGCCATCCCAAGATGTGCCTCAGTTATATGCAGATTATTTTGAGCTAAAGGTAATTTTAGCTTCAGCCTCAAGAGAAACTTTAGCAGGACAAGCTTCTATTTACTAAACAGTCTGTTCTCCTTGTCATCCTGCAGTGACCTTTAGAAGCCCCTGTGTGCAATTCCTCATTCCTAGTTCAGGATGTCTTTATTTTTACTTTCTTTAAAGATTTTATTTATTATTTTTAGAGAGGGGGGAAAGGGAGAGAGACATCAATGTATGGTTGCCTTTCTCCTGCCTCCAGCTAAGGACCTGGCTGGAGACCTGGCTGGAGACCTGGCTTGCAACCTGGTTATGTGCCCTGACTGGGGAATCGAACCAGCAACCTTTGGGTTTGCAAGCTGGTGCCTTATCCACTGTGCCACCAGCCAGGGCTTCAGGATGTCTTAAAAAAAATTTTTTTTTTTGTTTTGTTTTCAAAATTAATTTTTAGAGAGTGGAGAAAGGAGAGGGAGACACACAGAGAGAAACATCAGTGTATGAGAGACAGATTGCCTCTTGTGCACCCCTTCCCAGAGACCAGGGCTGCAACCCAAGCATGTGCCCTGACTGGGAATCAAACCTGTGAGCTTTTGGTTCACAGACCAGTGCTCAACCCAAGCATGTGCCCTGACTGGGAATCAAACCTGTGAGCTTTTGGTTCACAGACCAGTGCTCAACCCACTGAGCCACACCAGCCAGGACTCAGAATGTTTTAAATACATCAATCCCCCTTTCTTTCTCTGAATCTTTCCTACATGTGAGGTTTCTGATGAGCTCACATATGCAGGGTTCACATATATATATATGTATGTATTAGATTTGGTTATTTTCTCTTGCTAATCTGTCTCATCTCTATTTGATTATTAGAGCAGCCAAAAGAACCTTGAGGGTAGAGGAAAGTTTGTTCCTCCCCGACAAAGGCATGTTGGAAGATTAATATAATAAAATCGGTGGTGGTGGTGGTGGGGTCTTTCAGATGCTGGTTCTGTTTTTTGATTTGGGTGTTGGGTATATTCACCTTCCAAAATGTGCATGTTTTTGCACTTCTCTGGATCTATGTTATACTTCAATAAAAAGTTAAAAAAATGCATTCTGATATTTTCTGTTCTATTGTCCCCTTTCATTAAACAATAAGCCAGTCAAACCCCACTAAATTAGGTTCACCTCCTACTAATATGTTGCAACAGTAGTTTTAAAAACATGGTTCATTTTAGAAAACAAAACAGAACAAAAATACCTTCAACCCAAGCCCTCAGCAGCATCCACCATTCTTGGCTGAGCACCTGCCTCAGGTATGAGTCAGACTGCCATCACTACCCTAGTTACCTTCCTTGCCTTCCCCACAGTGCAGCCACTTCACAGTGGAAATTCTTAAGGTCACCATCACCAGCTTCTGCTTAGAACTAGACCTGACAAGCCCTTTTCCTTGCAGAGTCATGCTGCTGTGGGCAGCTCTCCTGAAATTCCAAGTCTGGGAGGAGACTGGCACAGGCATGTTAGAGGGTTGGAATTATTCCTACAGCCACCTCCTGAACTTTCTGAGTCTTATGCTTCTAGACTGTGTCATTTCCTCCCTTATGCTGTC
Source organism: Noctilio leporinus (assembly GCA_004026585.1). Lineage (NCBI taxonomy): Eukaryota > Metazoa > Chordata > Mammalia > Chiroptera > Noctilionidae > Noctilio > Noctilio leporinus. Next base: position 65,007 of record PVIW01007808.1, on the reverse strand, counting down.
AGCTCCCTGAGGGCTAGTACCGGAGTCACAGAACAGCAGAGAAGGAGACAGTCTCAGAGACATCTCCCAGCAAAGCGTCAGTGCTCAGTGGGTTGGTTGGTGGGGACAGTCTAGGAGCTGAGACTAGGCAGGATGGGGGAATGGAGCAGGAGGCCTCTTTTCTGTGAGTCTAAAGCCCAAAGATAACCCTACGTTAAGGAAGTAAGAGGCATGCATCCGGCTGTTGAGAATGGAGAGCTGGGCTCTAATGAATCACCTAGCAGGACTGACCAAGATGCAGGTGATTTGATCCCCTGCTTTGTTTGATTTGGAGCTTGATTAACCTGGAGAGAAGCTTGCTGCAAATCAGTTGTTTGCATCTGTTTACCACTAATAATTAATCAGAACTAATGCTTCCCAAAGTGAGGCTCCTGGGTTTGGTGTTGCTTTGCTGTATCTTAGGGGCTCAGAACAGAGTAGTCAGAAAACTGGATTTGAATCCTGGTGTCACTACCACCAGCTGAATAACCCTAAGCAAGGTTAGTTATCCATGTAGAGTCTCAGTTCTGCCATTTGTAAAACAGGGATGGTAATGTGTACCTCATTGGTTTGTGGTGGGGGTTGGATGTGAAAAAATGCCAAGGGCAGGGCCTTACCCATAGGAAGTCCCCAAAAACCCTGTGTGAGAGAGGTTGGGCAGAAAACCCTGCTCAGATTCCTTCTCCTGAAATTGACACACACACACACACCCCACCCCGGCCCTTGCCCCGCAGGTCAGGCAACAAGGGGGAAGACCTTTTGCCTGGCTGTGCTCACAGTTGGGGTCAGGCATCCTGCCCATCCTAGAACCTCTCTTGGCCCAGGTAAGGTACATTCACCTCCTGCTCAGCAGCCCTGACTCCATGGGAAAGGGCAGCTGTTGTATACACTGCTCCGAAATGAAAGTTGTCCTGCTTACTTCACAGGGTGAGAGGCAGGGACCGGTATCTACCCAGTCCAGCCCCCGCCCCCTTCTCCATGGGTGTCTGAAGCACATCACCTTCTGATTGCCCTACTGTTGCCTGGCCAGTGGGAACGTAGAAAGAGCCATCCTTCTTTCTCTAACATTTCTCCAACGTCAATTTTGGAGACAATTCTGCCCAGAATTTTATTATTGTCCTCATTTGACATGATGAGGTACAGTGAGTAGCAGGGCCAATAAGCCTTTGGTTTCTAAATGCCTCAGCCCAAGGCTACCTGCAGGCTGCACCCTCCCTGGGAGAAAGAGCTCTAACCGTTTCTCCTCCCCTGGGGAAGGGGCGGGCGTGCAGGGAGAAGAGGAACCAGGAGGGAGTAGTGTAGGAGGGTGGAAGGCTCCTTTTATTATTTTCCTGCGGGGGGGGGGGGGGGGAGGAGTAGGGGAGGGAGTAGGCCCTCTTTCTGTCCTTCAGGAAGTGTCACAGGAAGTGTCCAGGAAGTGTCACAGGCCGAAGAGCTTTCTTTTTTGAAGTACCCTTGGGTATTCGCTGGGAAAAGGCGGGGTGGGCCCAGGTTCCTAGGTCTTTGGGCTTCATTTTATAGATTAGGACTAAAATCTCTCTCCGCAAACACTCAGTAGATTGTGACTCTGAAAACGTTGCAATCCAGCCTCCTCATTTTAGAAACGAAGCCAATGAGGTGGAAGTGACATTTTGCTCCACAGTAAGTCGGCACAGCTGAACTACTTGGAATTCAAGACTCGTGCATCAGTGCTCCTCCACTGGCTGTGGTTGACTACACCGCCTCAGTGTGGAGGCCCCCCCACCTGAGTATGCACCTCTCTTTCCTTTTTTGGCATCACAGGAAGGCGCCAGCTGAGCCTGAAGGAGGAGGGGGGGTGAAATGCAGAAGGAAGCACAGTAGGGGGACCAAAGAGCCAGGGCAGGGGGAAGGCGTAAGGAGCACCGGCCCTTTAAGAGGACAGGCTGGGCTCCGCCTTCCCGCCCCCCTTCCGGCTGCGCAGGCGCAGGTGGGTGCCGGGAACTCGGGAGGGAGGGAGGGAGGGAGCTCCGGGCTCGTGGCCCAACTCGCGGGGCTGCCGCACCTGCCGGACAGCGTGGGGCGCAGCGACCAGTGGACTGACATCGAAGTGGGAGGAGAGGGCAGGGAGGCGTGCGGGGGAAGAGGGGTGGGTCAGGGAGTCAGAGGGACGCTACCGCAGCCGGGGGAGAGGGGGCGGTAGGAGCCGGGCGGGGGGATCGGTGAGTGAACGCTGAGGGCAGCACCATCTGGAGAGGCGGGACCGCGCGGCCTCTGGGGGGCAAGCGAGTGCGCTGGGCAGCGCAGGCGGGGGACCCCCAGTGGTTCGGGGAGGAGGAGCGAGGAGGGCTGAGCCCCGCGCTGCCTGAGCAGCCGCCGCTCCGGGTCGGGGTTCTTAGCTGGGGCCCGCAGCATCTCCGCGGGCTGAAGCTCGGTGTGGAGGAGCAGGGGGGCGTGGGTCCGGCAGTGCAGGAGGAGGGTGGGGTGGGCCCCGGGGTGCAGGAGCGGGGCGGCCGCGGCCACGGCCACGAACCCAGCCTGGGGGTGGTGTGGGGGTCGCGGGACGGTGCGGACTGGAGGCGCCCGCCGCAGTCGACGGGCTCGGGGCGCTGGCCTGGGGTGCAGGAGGAGGGGCTGGTGGCCCGCAAGCAGCACCAGGAGAAGGGGGGAGGCAGCCCCGCAGTGCAGGAGCGTGGGGAAGTCCGCGCCGGGGTGCAGGAACGCGGGGAGGGAAGCCCACGCGGGCTGCTGGAGCATTCCGAATTTGAGGACCGCTCTTGGGAACGCGGGAAGGGGCTCGAAAGTTCCGAAGAGCAGGGCGGGCAGTACTGGGAGAGCTGCAGGCACTTCAGACGGGAGGCGGTGGTTCTAGGAGAGGCCCGGGTGCGCCCAGAGAGACTGGAATTGGTGGGGAGGGCACGGCCTGTCGGGCCCCAGGGCCCTGAGGGGGAGGGGCGCCTGGGGGTGCAGGAGGCAAATTGGCTGCCCGGGGTGCAGGAGGGACAGGCGGTGCGGGCAGTCCAAGAAACAGTCCTAGACGGAAAGGGGTCCCAGGAAGGAGGAAGGCCCCTTGAGAGGCACAGGATCCCCAGGCGCCGGCGGCGGCGGAGGAGGTGGTGACCTCACAGGCGGGCAGCCCGGCATCCGGGCTGTTCCAGGGCTGAAGTGAGCTCGAGATGTAGGGGTTTGGGGAGTGGAGAGCAGAAGAGCGCTGTGAATCTGGGAGCGTTGGAAGCCACCTCCTGACAGCAGGCTGCGTCCTGCTGGATTCTCTTCTGCCAGCCTCAGCCTGGACATCATCGAAGCTGTGTCTGCAGAGACACAGAAGGTAAGGAAGTCCATTTCTGCTCTCAGCAGGAATTGGTGTTTGGAAACCGAGGGGATGCAGTTATCTGAGGTGAGGGTGCTGTCTAAACTGCCCTGTGTTTCAAGCGTGGGGAGTTAGGAAGCAGTGCAGTTTTCAGCAGCGAGATAGGACTCCTCCCCCAAGTATTGTGAATGCCAACTAGAGTGATGGGGCATTTCCTTAGAGTCTAGACTGGAGGTGAGACTGGGTGGCTGCCAGGCCTGGGCAGGAGGAGGAGAGGGGTGGCCCCAGGCTGAGGGTGCAGAGGAAGTATTCATCCCTCTTCCTGCAGAGATAGGGTGCCATCATGCCAGAGCTGGGATGGTGCAGTCAGCATAGGTTGTTGCCTCAAATCCTTACAACACATTCCAGAAAGGGAAGGGGGCGCCGTTGGGTTAACAGAACCTTATTTTGCACGTGAGCTGAGGTGTGAGTGTGGCAGCCAGTGACTTAGGCACGAGACTGACCTGCTCCTGCCACACCTTCTTGTCACAGCTGATTAATACTGAGGGCCTGGAGCCAAGGAAGAATAGTGGGCAGAGGGTAGGGAGCTGCTGGTTAGGCTTCCTGTCTCTCTTTGGGCTCTCAGGACCCTAGCCTGAAAGGGGTGGGAGAGGACAGGGTATCTCCACTGTTGGACCATGGGCATCCTTTGTGGCCCAGACGTCAGCCACATCTTGTGGAGGTAGACAGATGGGCAGCAGTGGCATTATGGGTTCTGTACCAGCTGGAGCCATCTCCTAGGCCAGCCTAGAGGTGGTGTATGCAGTGCTTGGGGCTGGATGGGCTCCCTGTTGACTCCTTAATGGCCTAGATGCCAGGCCTACTTATTCCTGGCCGAGTGGCTTGGTTGCCCAGCTTGTAGGCCTTATCCTTCTAGGGCTGCTCACTTCTTATCTGGTACTGTCTGGGTTTTTGCTTCTCTAGTTCTTGGGGACTGAAAGATGTGCAGAATTGCTGCCTATCTGAGAACCTTAGCTGGAACCCATCTCTGCCCCAGCCCAAGGTGTGGATCTGAGTCACATGGCCCCCAGACCCTTGTCTGAAGCAGCCAGGGTAGAGATTGTTGGGAAAAGGGGCATGGTGGTGGCTTCCTAGGCCGACAGCTGCTGGGACTCGGCTGGAGGGTCTGGTTAGCTTGCCCCTCAGTCAAACCCAAACCTGACTGTCAGCTTCACCCTTGCTTGCCTGTCTCACTGCCACCCAGACACTCATGAACATGGCATTCATGTGCTGTGTGCACCGTGCCTAGTTCCTCTGGGATGGCCAAATTGGTTCTGTCTCTCTCACTTCAATGCAGAAAAATAATCCATTCCAAACACGTACATACAAGCATACATTTTCATCCTATTTCAGGTCAGTGTGTTTGAATTGGTGGTTGATACAGATGAGGAGAAAATCTGGGTTCAGATTACTTAATAGACGTATAACTACCTGGGGCAGAACATGTCTCCTGGCTTCAGTTTCCTTGTCTGTGTTAAGGGTCCAGCCTTTCCCCACAGTGTCCTGTGTGTAGAAGCCTCAGACCCTTTGCCAGTCTGGTGTCTACCTCCCTGGGAGCCCTGGCTGATTGTTGCGGAAGAGGGCCCAGTGCTCCATGTTTTACTCTGGCTCCTAGGCCCACAATTACCACTTGCCCTGTGTTTTATTCTGGAACAGGAAATGCTTGTTTGTTTTTCTTCTTAAGATTTTTTCAAAATTAAGTTTACTTTTTTATTTTTTAGGGAGAAGGGCACAGGGGGGAGGAAGAGAGAGAAACATCAATGTATGATTGCCTTTCACCTGCCTCCAGCTGGGGACCTGGCTGGAGACCTAGCTTGCAACCTGGTTATGTGCCCTGGCTGGGGAATTGAGCCAGCGACCTTTGGGTCCGCAGGCTGGCACCTATCCACGGAGCCACCAGCCAGGGCCTTTGTTTGTTTTTTAATAGTATTTGATTGAAGTATAATGGCATTGGGTAAATGAAACATATTTAAAACATAATTTAATGTTTTAATATATGTATTTGTCTGTGAAACCACCACAATCAAATGAACATACTCATTATCCCCAAACCCCCAGAAGTTTTTTGGGCATCTTTGTAACCCCTCCCTTTTACCCCTCCTTTGCCATCCCACCTTCCATAGGTAACAAACTGGTTTGCTTTCTGCCACCGGAGGTTAGTTCATATTACCTAGAATTTTATGTAAGTGGAACCATGCAGCATGTGCTCTTTTGATTTGCTGGGCTTTTTTCACTCACCATAATTATTTTCAGATTCTTCCTTGTTGCAAATATTTATACCTTTCTCCTTTTTATTGCTAAGTGTGTATATGGTATATACTACAGTCTGTTTATTCATTCACCATTCCATGGGTTGTTTTTCAGTTTTTGGTTATTACAGGTAAAACTACAAACATTTGTTGAAGTCTTTGTATGGACAAATGCTTTTTATTTCTCTTGGCTAAATCCTCAGGACTGGAAAAGTTGAATCATATGGTAGTGTACATTTAACTTTTAAGAAACTGGTAGACTGTTTTCCAAAGAGATTATACCATTTTACATACTTGCCAGCTGTGTATGAAAGTTCTTTTATTTTTTTCTTCTTCAGGATTGTATTATTTTTAGGGAGAGGGGAAGGAAGAGAGGGAGAGAGACAGCAATGTATGGTAGCCTTTCACCTGCCTCCAGCTACAGACCTAGCTTGAGACTTGGCTTGCAACCTGGTTATGTGCCCTGGCTGGGAATCGAACCAGCAACCTTTGGTTTGCTGGCTGGTGCCTTATTCACTGTGCTATCCTCCAGGGCCTGTATGAAAGTTCTAGTTTGTCCACTTCTTTATTAGCGTTTGTTGTGATTGGTCTCTTTAATTGAAGACATTCTAATATATATAAATATATAAATATAAATATTTTAATATATGTATTTCTATACATATGTATTTATGCATTGTGCTTTTAATGTCATGTGGAAGAAATCTCTGCCTTACCCGAAGCATTGTGGTTTGTTCTTATGTTTTCTTCTGTAAGTTTGATAGTTAATGGGTTTTACATTTGGCTCGCCCATCCATTTGGGGTTGATTCTTGTATATGATACAAAGTATGAATTAAAGTTTGGGTTTTTTTATGTAGAGATCCAGTTGTTTGAGCACCATTTGTTGAAAAGACTTGTCTCCTTATTGAATTGCCTTTCCACTTTTGTCAAAAATCAATGGTCTGTACTGTATATATGTAGATCTAATTCTGGACTCTATTTCATTGATCTATTTCTCTGTCTTTATCCCATTATTTCCATCACTGTAGATTTATAGTAAGTCTTGAAATCAGTGTAAGAGCTTGAACTTTGCTCCTCCTTTTCAAACTTGCTTCAGTTATTCTAGGTTCTTTGCATTTTTATATGCATTTTAGACTCGGTTTATTAATAAAACACCTGGGATTTTGGTTCTGATTGCATTGAATCTATAGGTCAATGAGGGGAGCATTGACATTTTAGCAGCATTGAATCTTCTGACCCACGAACAACATAGATCTCTCTATTTATTTAGATTTTTAAGAGTTTCACCAGTGAGTTATAGTTTATAGTACATAGATCTTTCACATCTGTTATTGGATATATCCTTAAGCATTAACATAATTTTTTGGTGCTATTGTGAAAAGTATTTTTATGGTATTTATATTATTGTACAATCATCATCATCATCCATCTTCAGAATTTCTTTCATCTTGCAAAACAGAAACTGTACCCATTAAACAGTAACTCTCCATCCCTCCCTCCACTTCAGCCCCTGGTAGCCATTAGTCTACTTTCTGGCTCTATTAATTTGACTACTCTAAATATGTCATAGATGTAGAATCATACAGTATTTATTTTTTTTGTCACTTTTTTTCCTTACCATAATGTATTTAAGCTTCATTCGTGTTGATGTTGTAGCATGTGCCAGAATTTCCTTCCTTTTTAAGGTTGAATAATGTAAGAATATACTGCATTTTGTTGATTCATTCATAGAAGGCTGCTTATGTCTTTTGGCTGTTTTCAGTGATGCTGCTGTAAGGTGTTGTTACTTTTTTAACTTTTAGTTTCCAATTGTTTGTTGCTAGTATATATAAATACAATTGATTTTTATATGGAGATGGGCCCCCTAAAAAACAGAATTATCTTCTGGTTGATGGGCCCCCTGTAATATAAGCTATCCACCTCACCTCCCCAGGTGAGGATTCTAGGAACCCATCTATATCAGCATACCAGCTGGCATTGTGCGAGGCTGTGGTTTTGGCTACAGTGAATTTTTTTCGAAGACTCTTTTCAGTGCCTTTGCCCATTTCATGATGGGTGATTTATGACTGAACTCGCCCATATCATGCTGAGTGTTCAACAGTTTTTGACCCAAAACATCATGATCCCCATCCCCACCCTCCCTATTCACCTGATCTCACCCCAAGTGACTTTTTGTTTGTTTTGCCTGATGAAAAAAGTCTTCAAAGGGAAACATTGTTGCTGATGCGGAGGAGGTGGACAAACTGTAGAAGCATTGAAAGTCATCAAAGTTGATTAGTTCAGAAACTGTTTGAACAGTGGGAGAAAGTCTCAACAGTGGGAATTTGCATCAAATGAAAAGTACTTTGAAGGTCACTGAAGTTTAAACATGTAAGAATAAGTACATAATTTTTAATAAATTCTGTTGGGTTTTTTGTGGTTCCTTCCTTATCTATTGACATTGAATTCTGCCATGTTGCTAAATTGATTTATTCTTGTACCTTTTTATAGCTTACATTGGATTTTAGACATAGAGTGCCATGGCATCTGCCAACAAAGATAGTTTTACTTCTTCCTTTCTGATCTTTATGGCTGTTATTTCTTTTTCTTGCTTGATTTTACTGGCTATATCCTCTGGTATTATGTTAGATAACAGTGGATGTTGGATTTGTCAAGTGCCTTTTTTTTGTATCAAAATGATAATAAAATTTTCTATTTTAGTTTTTTTTTTGGTTTGTTTTATTATTTTCAGAGAGAAGGGAAGGGAGAGAGACAGAGATGTAGAGAAACATCAATGTATGGTTGCCTTTCACCTGCCTCCAGCTACGGACCCGACTGGAGACCTGGCTTGCAACCTGGTTACGTGCCCTGGCTGGGAAGCGAACCAGTGACATTTGGGTTTGCACACTGGTGCCTTATCCACTGTGCCACCAGTTAGTTGATTGATTTTTAAATGTTAAAGCAACCTCACATTCCTAATACAAACCATGATATATTATTCTTCATATGGTTGAATTCTGTTTGCTGAGAAATTTGTTGAAACATTTTTAAAAATTCTTAATACTTTTTAAAAAATGTATTTTATTGATTGTGCTATTACAGTTGTCCCAGATTTCCCCCTTTGCTCCTGTCCTCCTGGTACACGCCTTCTCTCTAGTAAACCCACCTCCCCCTTTAAGAGTTCAACTCCATGGGTTGAGTGCATATAAGTTCTTTGGCTTCTCCTATACTATACTAGACTTAACATCTCCTTCTCTGTTTTGTACCCACCGGTTATGCTTCTTAACCCCTGTACCTTTTCCCCTATTCTTTCCATTCCCCCTCCCAGCTGATAATCCTCTAAATGATCTCCATACCTACGATTCTGTTCTTGTTCTGGTTGTTTGCTTAGGGTGTGTGTGTGTTTTAAGAATCAGTTATTTATGGTTGTGAGTTTGTTGTTTTTTTAATGTTCATAGTTTTCTTATTTTTCTTAAATAAGTTTTTATTTTTATTATTTTATTTTTTAAAGGATTTATTTATTATTTTCAGAGAGAGGGGAAGGGAGAGAGGCAGAGAGAGAGAAAAGCATCAATGTATGGTTGCCTTTCACCTACCTCCAGCTAAGGACCTGGCCGGAGACCTGGTTGTGTGCCCTGGCTGGGATTGAACCAGCAACCTTTGGGTTCACAGGCCTGCGCCTTATTTACTGTGCCACCAGCCAGGGTTCAATAAGTCCTTTTAAAATTTCATGTAAAGATAGCTTGGTGATGATGAACTCCTTTAGCTTTATCTTGTCTAGGAGGCACTTTATCTGCCCTTCCATTCTAAATGATAGCCTTGCTGGATAGAGTAGTTCAGGTTGCAGGTCCTTGCTTTTTATCACTTTGAATATTTCTTGCCAGTCCCTTCTTGCCTGCAGTTTCTTTTGAGAAATCAGCTGATAGTCTTATGGGAACTCCTTTGTAGGTAACTTTTTTTTTTTTCTTTCCTATTGCTGCTTTAAAGATTCTCTTTATCTTTAACCTTTGGCATTTTAATTATAATGTGTCTTGGTATGGTTTTCTTTGTGTCCAACTTCGTTGGGACTCTCTGTGCTTCCTGGATTTGCATATCTGTTTCCTTCAACACATTAGGAAAGTTTTCTTTCATTATTTTTTCAAGTAAGTTTGCAGTTTCTTACTCTTCCTTTCCTCCTTCTGGCATCCCTATTATTTGGATGTTGACACATTTGGAGATGTCTCAGAGCTGTCTTCTACTATCATTCTATTTTTGAATTCTTGTTTACTCTTTCTGTTCTGGTTGAATACTTATTTCTTCCCTATGTTCCAAATCATTGACTTGAATCCCAGCTTCCTTCCCTTCACTTTTGATTCCCTGTGGATTTTTCTTCATTTCACTTAGTGTAACCTTCATTTTTTCCTATATGTTATTGCCATGCTCAATGAGTTCTCTGAGCATCCTGATCACCAGTGTTTTGAATTCTGCATCTGATAGGTTGGTTGCCTCTTTCATTTAGTTCTTTTTCTAGGGTTTTGTTATGTTCTTTCACTTGGGCCATATTTCGTTGTCCCCTCAACTTGGCAGCCTCCCTGTGTTTTTCCTGTGCATTAGGTAGAGTTGAGGTCTTGTAAATTTTGTGAAACCTTAGGTTAATTGCCAGGGCAGGGAAACCTGCTTCATTACTTTGTGGTTCTGTGTTGGGGGAGAGGTTGGAGATGGGACAGTGCTGCCTGGCCTCTGGAGGTTTACCCTTCTCATGCCCTCCTTCCAGTTACTTAACGCACTCCCTGTATGCAACTGGCTCCCTTCTACCTGTTGCCCTGGGTATAAGCACCTGGATTGGGTTGGGTGATTAGCGTACATTCTAAGACCATGCAGGCTTTTTAAGTGGAGCTTCCTGAAAATCAAGCTGTTTCTTCCACTGCCCCAACCCCCACTGGTTTTTAGAGACTGGAGTTATGGGAATTTATCTTCCCAGCACAGGAACCCTGGGTTGTGGGGTCTAGCCTGTGACTGGGATCACTCACTCCCAAGGTATCCCTCCCTATTTTTATCCCTCACACATGAGTGTGGGACTGCCTGTGTCCATTCTGCCACTGCCAGTCTACACCACACTGTTGCTTCTCGCCTCTCTGCCCCTCCTACCCGACCCGATGAATGTGGCTTCTTTAAATTCTTGGTTGTCAGACTTTCATACAGTTTGATTTTCTGACAGTTCTGGGTATTATTTGTTTTGAGATTTAGTTTAATTCTTTTTGTGGTTGTGTGAGGAGATAAAGCATGTCTGTATCTCTACCTCAATCTTGACCAGAAATCTGTGAAGAATTTTTGCATCTATGTCTATGAAGATAGTTTTCTTTTTTGTAATGTCTACAAGATATAATATACATCTTTACATGATCAGAGTCTGCCTCTAAGTCATATTAGTATAAAAGCTTTAAAATACAAATAGTATATTTGTATTTTTTCTCCTTCCTTTGCACTATTGTCAAAAATTTTACGTATTATAAATACCATACTACATTTGTATTATTTTTGTTTAAACAGTTGTCTTTTAAAGTACTTTGAATAATAAGAAAAACAACTACTACTCATGTAGTTGCTATTTCCAGTGCTGCTCATTTCTTTGCAGAGATTGCTATTTCTATATGGTATTATTTTCCTTCTATCTGAACGACTTTAACATTTATTATAGCTTAGATCTACTGATGATGGATTTTTAAGGCTTTTATATGTTTAAAAAGTTTATTTAGCCTTTATTTTGAAAAGATATTTTCAACTTCCAACCAAGAGAGAGGCATAGGTTGACACCTTTTACCTCCTTCCACAACCATAAGAAAGATTCTATCTACCTCAAAACAAAAAACAACCAGAACTACCAGAAAATTGATGTCCAACAAATGATATAAAGAAGTAATACTCATCCGGACAGGTAAGAGGGGTGGAGCCAGAGCACAGAGGACATGGTGTGGCAGCTGTGGCGGTGTTGGCATTGGCAGCAAGTCAGTGGCTATGGCCGTCATCAGAAAGTGCCATCACACAGTATAAAAGCCAGGAGGGATACTTGGGGAGCAATCCCAGTCCCAGGCCAGACCGCGCAGCTCACAGTTCCAGCTCCACAAAAATAAAGCCACGTTGCTTCTGGATATGAAAACAAGTGGGGGCTTGGGCAGCCGAAGATACTGCCCATCTCTCATGAGAGTCAGTTTAGCGGTCCCCACTGTCCTAGAATATCTGTAAACCTACCCATTCTGGGAGCCATCACCACGGCAACAGCTTGAGGGATGCCGGTCATTTTCGGGAAGTGGGAAAAGTGCCTGGAAGAGGGGTGAGTGCTGGGCAAGCAGCGTTGTTTCCTCTCTGACCCCTCCCCTGACATGGCACCACAGGTGATGAAATAGGTCGTTGTCCTGCACTGACAGATACCTACGACTCTAGCCCTACAATGTAACAGGTACAACAGCTCTACCTTAGACACAGAGGCAACCACAGGAGGCTTATGTTGAGTAGACAGAGAAGTATGACCCAAAAGAGGGAACAGATCAAGGCTCCAGTGGGAGAACTAAATGATGAGTAGATAACCAACCTAACAGATGCAGAGTTGAAATCACCGGCGATAAAAATGCTCATAGACTTGATAGACATGCTTGAGTACAGCAAACACAGAAGGGAGGAAGTGAAAACTATGCTAAGTGAAATGAAGAAGTACCCACATAAAACCAATGGTGAAAGGAAGGAAACCAGGGTTTCAAATCAATGATTTGGAACAAAAGGAAGAAAAAATCAACTCATATAGAATGGAGAAACAAGAATTTTTTAAAATGGGAGGCTTAGGAACCTCTGGGACAAGGTTATACGTACCAACATCTGAATCATAGGGTTGCCAGAAGAAGAGGAAGAGCAAAAAGTTGAAAACTTCTGTGAAAAAATAATGAAAGAAAACTTCCCAAATTTGGCAAAGGAAATGGGCGTACAAGTCCAGGAAACACAGGGAGTCCCAAGTAAGCTATTCTGAAAGAGGACCACACCAAGACACATCATAATTAAAATGCCAAAACTTAAAGAGAAAATCTTAAAAGCAGCAACAGGAAAGAAAACAGTTCCCTACTAAGGGGTGCCTATAAGTCTCAGTTGATTTCTCAAAAGAAACTTTGCTGGCAAGAAGTATTCAAAGTAATGAACAACAAGGACCTACAACCAAGATTACTCTATCCAGCAAAGCTATCATTTAAAATGGAAAGGGAAGATAAAGTGCTTCCCAGACAAGGTAAAGCTAAAGGGGTTCATCATCACCAAACCCTTATTATATGAGATCTTAAAGACACATTTAAGAAAAAGATCAAAACTATGTAAATGACAGCAAACTCAAAACTAACAACGAGTGAATCTGAAAAACAATAATAAAAAACTAAACATCTAGAACAGGAACAAGAACCATAGATATGACATCACCTGGAGGGTTGTCACTTGGGAGGGGAAAGGGAGAGAATGGGAGAAAAGGTGCAGGGATCAAGAAGCAAAATTGGTAGGTACAGAATAAACTGGGTGTGGGTTGTCAAGAATTTAAGAATAGTAAAGGAAATGGAGAATCCAAAAAACTTATATATGTATGACCCTTGGACCTGATGAACTAAGGGAAGTGGGGCAAATTGCTGGAGGGAAGGGAGGTGCCGGGCAGAGAGAGGCAAAGGGGAAAAAACTGGGACAACTGTCATAGCATAATCAATAAAACGTACTTTAAAAATATGTATTTTCACTTTCTGCTCTGCCATTTATGATGGAACCAATGTCAAGATGCAGATTTTCATGAAAACGCTTATAGGGAAGACCAGCACTTTTGAGGTTGAACTCTTGTATACAATAGAAAATGTCAAGGCCAAAATCCAGGATAAGGAGTGAATTTCCCCTGATGAGCAAAGACTGGCTGGAAGATGGATGTTCTTTGTCTGACTCAACATTCCAAAGGAGTCCACCATCATCTTGTGTTGAGACTTGGTGATGATACTAAGAAAAGGAAGTGGAAGTCGTCAACATCACTCCTTAGAAGAATAAGTACAAGAAAAGAAAGGTTAAGCTGGCTGTCCTGAAATACAAGGTAGATTAGAATGACAAAATCAGTTGCCTTTGTTCTATGTTCCCTTTAGATGAATGTGGTACTGAAGTTCTTTGGCAAGCCACGTTGACAGACATTATTGTGGCAAATTGTGATCTATTGCTTTAACAAACCAGAAGATAAGTAACTATATATGGGCTAATAAAAGACATGAACTAACAGCTAAAAACAAACAAATAAACCTAAACTAACAACAAAAATGATATTTTCATTGGAATAGAATTCTAGTTAGTATTTTCTTTTAGATTTTTAATGATGTGCCATTGTCTTATATTGTTTCTGCAAGAATTTGCTACTATCTTTATCTTTGTTTCTCTATATGTAGCATATTTTCCCCTTCCCCTCCCCAGCCCCTTTTTAAGATTTTATTACTGATTTTGGTCAGAATGATTATGATGTGTGTCGATGTAGTTTCCTTCATAAACCTTGTACTTGGACTTCAGTGAACTCCTTGAACCTGTAAGCTTAAAATATTCATCAAATTTGGAAAATTTCAGCTGTAAGTTCTTCAAATATTTTTTTTTTGTTCCCAACTCTTTTTCCTGTCTTCAAGCACTCTAATTATACATGTTAAGACACTTGAAATTACCTCACTTATCACTGATGCTTCCTTCATTTAAAAAAAGAATCTTTTTTTTTTTTTTTTTCTGTTTTAATTTTGGAATTGCTATTACTGTGTCTTCAGGTTCACCCAGTTTTTCCCTTATTGTGTCTAATTTGCCTTAAATTCCATTCAGTTTATTTATTTTATCTCATACAGTGTAGTTTTTATCCTAGAAGTTTAGTCTTTTAAAATATAATTATAATTATTTTAGTGTTTTATCTACTAAACCTAATGTGTTGTAGACTGGTTTTAATTGATTTCTTTTACTCCTCATTATAGATTATAGTGTCTTGCTTTTTTTTGCATGCCCAATACATTTTTATTGAAGACCAGAAAATGTGAATTTTATCTTGCTGTGTGATTTTTCGTTTGTTTGCTTTTTTTTTAAAGATTTTATTTTATTATTTTTAGAGGGAGGGTAAGGGAGAGAGGCAGAGGGGGAGAGAGACATCAACATATGGCTGCCTTTCACCAGCCTGCAGCCACAGACCTCGCTGGAGACCTAGCTTGCAACCTGGTTATGCGCCCTAGCTGAGGAATTGGACCAGCAACCTTTGGGTTCACAGGCCAGCACCTTATCCATTGTGCCACCAGCCAGGGCCTGTGTGTTTTTTTTTGTTTTTTTTAAAGATTTTATTTCATTATTTTTAGAAAGAGGGGAAGGGAGAGAGGCAGAGAGGGAGAGAGACATCAATGTATGGTTGTGCTTCACCTGCCTCCAGCCACAGACCTGACTGGAGACCTGGTTTGCAACCTGGTTATGTGCCCTGGCTGGGGAATCGAACCTGCGACCTTGGGGTTCGCAGGCCGGCGCCTTAACCACTGTGCTACCAGCCAGAGCTGTTTTTTTTTAAATTTCTATAAATATTCTTGAACTTCATTCAGAGATGTTGTTAAGTAACTTGAAACAGTATGAACCTCTTGGGTCTTGGCCTTTTTTTTTTTTAATTTTATTATTGTTGTATTACATCCATCTCCATTTTGCTCCCCTTTGGGTCTTGTTTTTAAGATGTGTTAGATGGGACCAGAGGTATGCTCAGTCTAGGGCTAATAATTCCCCACTGCTGAGGCAAAACACCTAGCTTTTCCAGCCTGGCAGTTAGGAACAGGCACTTTTCCCAGCCTGTGGGCACCAGGCACTGTTACTTCTAATTGTTTTAGGTATTTTTCCTTCCAGCCTTGGGTAGTTTCTGCACATTCATGTGATGGTCAGTTCTCAGCTGAATATTTGAGGGGGCCCTTTACAGACCTTTATGGTGCTCTCTCTCTCTTCTGATCTGTTCTGTGACCTTTGGCCAACAGAGCCTCCCCAGATACTCAGCTCCATCTCCCCAACTCAGGGATATTTTTAGAGTCTGACTGGTTCCCTTCCCTATGCTGTAGCTTGGAAACCCAA
This sequence comes from Noctilio leporinus, assembly GCA_004026585.1. NCBI lineage: Eukaryota > Metazoa > Chordata > Mammalia > Chiroptera > Noctilionidae > Noctilio > Noctilio leporinus. The sequence continues at coordinate 49,358 of PVIW01007808.1, read as the reverse complement.
CTGGAGCTCCTTTGTTTCTTATCTCAAGGTGTCAGTGTCTGTTGTTTCTTGATGTTTGGTGTCTTTAAACCATTTAAAATTTTTATCCATTTTTTTGGTGGTGGTATTTCAGTGAGGAGGTTAAATCTGATCTCTCTTATTCCATCTTGGTCAAAGATGAGGATTTGTCTTTTAATTCCCTCATTCCCACCTTTCCACCCTTGAATGAATACTTCCCATCATTCAGTCCACCTACTCTAAATATATCTCATTTTTTCTTCTTCAGTCTGTCCAACTTTACTTTGGCCATACTCTCCAGTAACTGTCTAAATTTCTCAAGTTGTCATTTTTCACTACCAAGTTCATCTTTCTGAAGATGTGTCAGAACCTTGTGTCCTGTTGCAGCATAGGACTGGTTGCTTTCTATCATGATGCTTAGTTATCCTCTTGGGATCTCCCTGCAGCATCTTGGCATGTCCTCCACAGCCCTCTGGTGTGGGATCTCCTGTTTCTTGTGTCTTGTGTTTTCACCTTTGTTGGTTTACTCTCTAGTGTTGGTAGAGCACATTCTCTCAGTTGCCACTAGCCCATCGGCTTTCTAGCTTACAAAGTTTTGTTGTTGTGTCTTTATACTGTTTTTCTTATCCTTGGGAATGTCTGCCATTCAAAAACTTCTCTTTCTTTTTTTTAAAGATTTTATTTCATTATTTTTAGAAAGGGGAAGGGAGAGAGGCAGAGAGAGAGAGAGAGAGAGACATCCATGTATGGTTGCTTTTCACCTGCCTCCAGCCACAGATTTGACTGGAGACCTGGCTTGCAACCTGGTTATGTGCCCTGGCTGGGGAATCGAACCTGAGACCTTTGGGTTCGCAGGCCGGCGCCTTACCCACTGTGCTACCAGCCAGGGCCAAAAACTTCTCTTTCTTAAATTGCAGTTTTGGTGGAGTTTGGGAAGGAGTGAATATAATAAAAACCACTTTGCAGTTAGAAATTAGTGTGGTTTTGATTTTGAAATTATTCTAGCATGCAGTTTACGAATGACCTTGAAAATTGGGAAATCCCTGAGTTTGCATTCATGGCTAATCAGTAATGGCAAATTTACTAAAGAAACAGTGCTGTAAGTATATAGTAAAGACTCACACTTTCTCTACTGGTTCCTCAGCTAAGAGAATTGAAATTGATGTCGTAATATTCTTATGTTTCAATGTGTGTAATAGGTAATATTCTAATAATAAGACTCCAGCTCTGCCCTCCCTGGGCCTGCATCCTTGAGCCAAGCAGTATAGTATACAGTTGGGTATGGTGTAAATCCTGGCTTCATCTCTTGTTTTCTGGGTGACCCTGGTCACCTCTCCAGAGCCTCAATTTTGTTATCTGTAAAATGAGGATGAGATAGGGTGGTGGTGATGGGGTTTAAGTTGGTCGATGAAAATAAAGCTTTTAATAAAGAAACTACTATACATAGTGTTTTCTTGAGAATCCAGGCTGTGCCTTCTCTTTTTTATTTCCCCAAAATCCCATGTTTTCTCTAAGGTAGAAACATAGTAGGTACATGGTGAGTGACTGAGGAGAGGTACGGGGGTGAGAGGTTTGGCCTGGTCTCTCCCTTCAGCAGCTGGACCTCAGGGATTCCTGAAGCAGAGGGCCTCATCTGGGTTCTTCTTGTCTCTGCCTGTCCTGTGTATGCTGTCTTCTAATGAGGCATGTCTCTTCTCTGGCCCCCTGACCTTGGAGGGCTGCCCCTCCATGGCCAGAAGAGAATTACCATCACTCTGAACTACTGACCACCCCAACTCCTAGAGACAGGTTCTAAAGTGCCTTAGACCAGGCAGGTCCCTTCCAATTTAGGGTTTTAGTTTCTCCATCAGTGAAATCAGTGGGCAAGATATAGTGGGATTTAAGGTATCTTAAATATCTTGAAGTCCCTGACATTTCTATTACTGCCAGGTTCAGACCCTTCCTCTCCTGGGACCCATAGCCTACCCGGCACTGTATGTTCTTAGCTCTCAGGGTTCTGGTGTGGATATGGTTCCAGGGGATGAGCAGTCCCCCTTGCCCAGTAAATGATTTACAATACACAGCTCTGGCTTCTTTCCCCACCCCACCTCCTGGGCCCAACAATAGGCTGCTTCAGCCCTAGGCTCTCCCCAGGGGGTAGGGGTGGGTTGAGGTCTGAGCCAACAGGCAGGGTGACTAGCTGGGTGGCTTTTGCCCAGCCCTGGAAAAGCTCCAGGAGTGGCTGGCTTCTGGGACTACATCCTTTCTTTCTTCCTGGGAGGCATTACTGGGCCTTGGTGCTGTGATGATGCCTGGGCCCGAGGATTGGCAAGAGGCAGCGGTCTGGTGTGTGTGGTGTGCTTGAGCACAAGACCGAGACAGCTGCGGGCATTGATCCTCTGCCACACAAGAGTGGTGTTTGTGTGCAGGGGAGGGGAGTGCTCCAGGAATGCATTTGGGCTCAGTGTCCTGTCTCTGGGTGTCAGGGTTAGTATGCTGGTCTTTAGCTGGTGGAGCATGAAATGGTTATAAAACACTTTCAGGACCAAGTTAGTACATGTGGGGAAGTGTTGGATTCAGTGTTGGTCTTTGTTATGGTATTTAGTCAGATCCTTTCCTTTCATTGCTGAAAGTTACACCACCTTCATTGTTGTCTGAGGAGATGACGCAGAGGGTCCCTCTGTCTGATGAGTCTGCCCTGCTTCTCTGTCCTGCCTTTCCTCCTTGTTGCTCCCCTCTCCCCTCCAGTCCTCTCCTTTCCACTTTTCCTCTTTCCCTACCACCCTCCTTCCCTCATCCTTTCTCTTCCTCTTCCTCCACCCTTTTCTCTCTCCTATGAGATGAGAAAGCAGATTCAAGACTCTCCTTCTGCCTTCATGATGGGCCATGTTGTCCCTGAGGCTGAAGTGGCTTTGTTGGAGCAAAGTAGCTTAGTAGGTCTGGGATTGGAGTGGCTGTAAGGAGATCAGCAGCCTCTTCCCATGAGGGTGCCTGCTTTGCTGGATCTGAAAGTATAGCGACATTTGAGGGAAATGATAAGAGGTGGAGTTGGGCAAATAGGCAAGGATGGATCCTGAAGGGCATGGTGTTTGGCTCAGTGAGGAGTTCCAGCAGGGGAGGAACTATTCAGATGACCATAATGCTATTCATGATCTCATTGAATCTACACTCTGTGAAGGGAGTACTATTTATCCTCATTTTACAGATGAGGAAATTGAAGCTTGGAGGTTAAGTGATTTACCCAAAAGTTGCCCAACTAGAAAGTGACAGCCAGGATTTCAGGCCAGGTCTGTCTGACTTTTGATCACAATGGTATTGATGAGAGGAGTAAAGGGAGGCACAAAAAAGATTATGTGGCCTGCCCAGTGGGAAGGTATGATGTTTGGGGAGGGGGTTAGGGGTGAGGTTTCTAGTCTGCATGACTGGTGTTGGCTTATGATGTTTTCAGTCAGGATACAGGAGCACACGTTGGCTTTGTTTAAGTGGGTGACATGGGCATGCAGAATTTGTGATGCATATGTATCTTCCTGGTAGGGCTGTCCCGTAAACGTGTATAAAGTTAGGTCTGGAGCTTCAGGAGCTCAGGAATGGAGGCAGACAGTACAGGGGGGTGTAATTGGAGTCATAGGAGAGGGGGATGACCCCCAGAGAGCAGAGCTTCCATTGAGAAAGGAAGGGAGAGTTCAAAAGTCTTTAGGAAACAGCAACACCAACAGTTGAAGAGAAGGGTGAAGAAGCTTTAGGGCAGACTCTGGCCTGTGGGCACAGGATGCCTCGGCCTTGCCTGTCCGCAGGTCCTCAGATGCCAGGTTCTCCTGGGAGGGAGTGGCCCTGTCCCTGAAGATAGAAAGGGTGTGAGTGACCCTGGTATTTGGCCAAATCATCTCCTTCTCCCTCTTGGCCCTTGGCCAGCCTCCTCCCCAGACCAGTGCAGTGCCAGACTTGGGCTGACCTGAAGGCTAGGCTTGCCTGCAGTTCCCTCTGCGATGCGGTCCTGAGGGGAGCCTGTTTGGCCTTGGTCCTGCTCACAGAGGGGAGTTGAGGCTGACCAGGCTTGGGACTGGCACGTGGAGGCAAGCTAATCCTCTGGCAGGGGAGAGAAGCTGTATACCCCCACACTCCCCCCAACCCCGTATATTGTTTTCCTTCCAGGGCTTGGAGAAAAGAGGGCAGAGGTGGGAGCCGGCTAGCTTGGAGGTGGGGGTTACTGTATTCCAGAGAATACGGTAGATTGTTTTGGAAAAATCCTCTTGGCCGGAAATTACATGTCATGTCTGCTCCTCAGTGTGGATTTGTCACTTCAATGATGCTATTGGAGAGGCTGGGGGAAGGGGTGGGCAGCAAATTCCTGGCTACTTCAGGCTCCGTTTAGAGATAAGGGGGCAAGTTACAGACCAGACAGGTGTGCGAGTGGGGTGGATTCTCCAAATCCTAGAAGCAGACTGGGCCCTGTGGGCCCTTGCAAGGTGGCAAGGGGCTTATGGGGGAGGAGGTAGAGAGAAAGCAGAAAGGAGGAACGGTTTGGATGAGACCCTTGACCCCACCAGGAGAAGAAAAAGTGGGACTGGCATTTTCGGCCCGTCTTTCTTTACAGTGTCTGACATGGGGTTCTGGTAGCTGCTCTCAAAACTGGTTTCTGCCATAGATGCAGTAAGATGCAGAGGAGCTTCTACCTAGACTGAACCCGCTCCCTGGCAGGGTCACCCCCTCCCGGTGTGCATCGGGGTAGAGAAGGAGCTTGTGAAGAGAGTAAGCTTCATGGAAAACACACCAAGTGCCTTCTGGGCCCCTCCTCAATCTCCAGGTTAAGTGTGTGTCGAAGGCGGGTGGGACGGCTCAGCCTTACGTCTCCTCTGCCCAAGCCCTGAAGGGGCAAAGGTGCTCTGAGCTCTGCCCTAAATACCTGGTAGAATGGAGTCAGTGACGCTGCAGATGCCAGCAAAATGAGAGGGTGTGTGGCGCGCCATGAGGCTCTCCGCGGCGGTAAAAAGAGCCTCCGCAGTAGGACTTCCTCTGTTAGCAGTGGCCCCACCTGAGTGCTGGGTGAGCGCTCTGCCTGGGCAGGAGTTGGATTTACACCTGCTTAGGGATTGTGAGCACTCAGGGCACTCTGCTGAGGCCAGAGAGCTCAGCCCTAGTAGGCTTCCCTGCCCTCCCATGTGCACAGGTATGCTATCTTGAGGGAATGGGCAGACAGCGAAATGCCAAGATGGGCTGAGAAGAGGCACAGGGCTGGGGTCGGGGCTGGAGTGGGTGCTGGGGGCTGGAGTAGGTGCTGGAGGCGTGGCTCCACCACCTCCAGGAGTTCTCAGCCCTGAGCCAGAATAAGAGTCAGTCCAGCCAGGGGATGGAACTGAGGGGAGTGGAGCCGCAAAGCACCAGCAGGTGGGCTCCTTCTTGGAGTTCAGTGGAAGCTGGAAAGGTGGAGGGATAGGCTTCAGGCCTAGAAGGAGGAATCTCAGGTTGAATTAGGACAGGGGGTGCTTCTTTTCTGTGAGCTTCTTAGATGGACCCTCCTTATCATGGAATATTGAGACCCTTGAATCTCCAAGACCAAACTGGTAGCTGTAGAGCTCTGGGGTGCTGGAGAGAGCCGAGGGGCTGAAAGGATCTGTGATCCATGGTCAGGGAAGGTGGGGCTCTCTCTCGGGGGTTGGGAGGGTGGGTAGCCTGTGGCACTATACTGCGAGGAAACAGGATTGAAGGAGGGGCATGCTGAGGGCCCAGCAGGAGAGACAGCCATCACTGGGGCTCTTGCTGGGATCTAAGGCTGTGGGGTGCGTGCAGGGGTGGGAGCAAGGACCAGGACTCTCCTGGCTGAGGTGCTCTAGTGGCTCTTCTCTTTTTGTAGACTCTAGAGGATGCCGCAGGCCCGGCCCCCGAGGACGCAGGGCAGTGACGCTGCAGCCGGTGCGCTGTAGGGGCGGGGGCTGCCGGAGGGCTCTGCTCTCCTCCCGGGCTTTAAAGCTGGGAGTTTGGGTTCCCAAGGGGAGAGATCTGCATATCAGCGCTTGACAGGGGCAAGGAGGGACAGCAGGTAATGGGGGAAGCCCAGGGGATAGCCAGGTACCCAGGCCCTAGCCCCCATCATCTGCTGATCTGCTGAGGGCCCCACCCTGCTCTCTTGCAGCAGCCTCCTAGAAGTGAAAGGGTATCTTTGCTCCTGGGCTCCAAGACAGATCCTGGAGGATGGAAAGCTGGGTGAAGAAGAATGGGTGTTCCCATGGGGAGTTAAGGGGGTGGCGTGAGCCAGTGGTGGTGAATTACTGATGCAGACATTTGCCTCAGTGTTTCTGGGTCCCAATTACGCTGTCCTTTGGGCTTTCTTCAGTGCCCCATGAGACCCCTGGAAGCATCAGGGTTTGGATTACTCTGTTATGGACACTGAGTTCCTGTGCTCTGTAAAAGTCCTGCTTTACTTGCCTTTCGTATATGCATGTCAAGCCACATGTCCCTGTTTGCTTTAGAAAATAAGATCACCATATTTATGGGACTGCTTCCCCTCCCCTTAGAGATAAAGCACTTTCTCTCTTGGCCAGCAGAGGGCAGTAGCTGACAGAAGAAAGGTGGGGAGCTAGCTGTTTTCCAGGGCTGAGAGAAAGGGGTCCAAGAGCTGGCCTGAGTTCTGACCCCTGGCCATGCATTGCTTTTCTTGACAACCTTCCACAGTTGGATTGCTGAGCAGGCTGTGAGGCTTGTTCTTGCCTGATGTCCAAGGGAGAGCTAGGCATTGGAGTTCTGGTGAACTGGGGGCACATCTTTCAGGGGGTGGCTAGAATTTTTAATCCTGCCATTCTGGCCCAGCAGCCTCACCTTTTGGAATAGAGGGAGAAATCCTGCTTAAATTGGCCCCTGAGGTCAGGTCTCCTTCAGGCTGGTACCTGATGGGAGGTAGACAGTAGACATGAGCTGTGGACATTTTAGGGGAAAGTCAGCTCTAGTGTGCCCTCTGCCTGACCTTATCTTGTCCAGTATCTGTGGCCCCAGCCTCAAACTGGCAATTCACTTAGACAGAGACGAGGTTGTACCTGGCTGGCTCTATAAGCCTTGGATAGTGGATTACATGGGGGTGGGACTGAATGCAGGGGTGTATACCCTCCTGCTCACTTAGTGGCCCAGGCCAGGAAATGGCTGTCCCTTTGACCACTTCCTTGCTAGGAAGGAGGTCAAACACTGGAAGAGGCCCTAGAAAGAGAGCCTGGGATGCTGACTCCCCAAAATTCTCACCCCAGCTGCCGGCCCCACTACCCAGCTGGGGATCCCAGCACTGGTTGCCAGCTGGATACAGACAAGAGAGCAGTGTGCAAGAAACAGGGGCTCCCTGGGCATGGCTGGGGGATGGGGTGAGGGTGCTGCGGGAGCCTGAGAGGACTCCCTGCAGCTGTCAGGTGTGTTTGGGGGCTTTGGTGGTGGGGGGTGGGGGTAAGAGCAGCTGGCACCCTTGAGGAGGGGCAGAGGGATCATTTGTCAGCTCTAGGAACATGGGGGGCCCACTGGGGCTGATGGAGTGACTCCAGTTCCCTTCCACGGTGACTGTTGTCTGTGTGTGGGAGTGCTACACAAGAAACATCCTATGGCCTGGAATCTTAGAGTTTTGGGGTGGGGCAATGCCAGCAGGGTCTAGGAACATATCTGTTTGTTTTGAGGGGGCTTTGGATCTTGGCCAGCTGGTCTGGGAGGAGGTACCCTGGGTGTTGTGGGCAGCAGACAAGGCAACCCCAGGGAAGGGGGTGGAGATTCCTTAACCCCTCCACCCCCTCTCTATCTTGGCTGGACTGCCCCACTCTGGCAGGCTGCCGGCCTCCTATTTCCGTCGGGCACCAGGGTAACAGGGCCACATTAGGGCCTGAGCCAGGAGACGCCCAGCCAAGGCTGGGACTGGGAAATGGGGGAGGGTATCTGAAGGGTCTTCTGCAGAGTCTAGGAATGATTCTGGGGTCCTAGCTTCTAACTCAGACTGTATACTAGTTCCCAAGCCCCAGATAAGTCCATATAGGGGCCTGTGACCATTCTTTGTACATTGCTGCTTGATTCACATAGCCCCCGCCCTAAAATCCCAGGAGTTGTCTGCAACTATGGGGGCTGGGGTGGAAGCCAGAGACAGGGGGCCTTGTGTATGGGGAGGCAGGGGGGCCAGTGCGGGTAGCTGGGAGGAAGAGTCCCCGTTCCGCCGCCCTCTTGGCAGTAATTCAGAAAGGTCCTTTTTCAGCCAGTGTCAGAGCTGCTCAGCTGGGGAGAGAGGGAGGAGTGAGTGAGGGAGGGCAGTCGGGTGGGGGAGCCAGGGAGTAGGGCTGGTGCTGTGACCACTGCACTGGAGAGAAGGCAGAGAAACAGGACAGAGGACCAGGCTGCAGTCAGTCAGAGAGTGAACCTGCTGTCTGCCAGACTAGCCAGCTGTAGAAATAGCTGTGCAGTGGGGAAAAGGGAGCTACCCTATTGTTCTGCCCCATTCCACCCCTGGTGGGAGGTTTGGGGGGCTCCTGAGGCATACGTCTGGCCAGCGTCCCTTCTGTGCAAAACCTGCAAATTCACAAGCTGAGGCCCCTGCTCCCCCACTGGTCAAGCCAGAGCTCCAGTGACCCAGTCAGGGGGTCCAGCTCCGTGGAGATGCCAGCAGCTCATCGGTTCCCTGGCTTAGAGCTCTCCTTTCCTCTTCTGGCCAGGCTTCGGCGAAGACTGTACACAGTGAGTGGACGGGCTGGGTCTGGGGCTGGGTCAGGGCCAGGGCAACCTAGTGGAGGCTGCATCAGCTGGCCCCTCAGAGCCAGCGCTTCACTGAGAAACAGAGAACAGGACTGGGAATGGCTAAGAGAAACCTCCAGTGAGGGTTTGACCAGGGGTCTGGGCTGAGTGGCCTCTCTCCTCTGGCTGCTGCGTTCTGGTTGGGGAGTGCTAGGAAAGTGTTTTTGGAAGTGTGCATGCAGCCACGAGAGATGCACGTGTCCAACACAGGTGTGTGGGCCCTGGGCTTTGCTGGGGCCCAGGCTCATGCAGAACTAGTGACTGCGTGGGGACAGCTGCAGCAGTGCTCTGTGCTTCACAAAGAAACTTGGGCCAGAGGGGGCAGTTAGGGGTGGGGAGGGGACTTGTCCAAGGTCACCCTGGGCTGGGTGATAGAGGCATGACTGGGACCCTGCCTGCTGCTTCTCCCTGGGGTCCCAGTGTCCTTGTGTGTCTTCCCACACTTGGCCCTATGCAGAGCAGCCCTGTTGCCTGGGGGTGGGGGCAAGGAGAGGAGTGTCCAGCTGAGCCCCAGAGATTTGTTAGCTGATGTTTCAGGGAAAAGGAGCAGATTGCACTGTGCTTTCCAGAGGAGGGGCCTTTGGGTCTTCGGTAGCCCTGACTACCAGGGCATGACTTTGAGCTCTTCTCTGGAGTGGCTCCCTCCTGCTCCAGAGGAGATTAGGAGTGGAGAGCTTGGAGCCCTGGACTAGGGAAGGAGAGGAAAGAATTCAGAGATCACCTGCCCTGATGGCAGGCCCCACCTGGGGATATCCAGCAGAGATCACTTTGCTCCAGGAACAGGGCAGTGACCATGGAAGGCTGGCCCTGTCACACTGGGCCAAGCCCTGGAAAGATGCTGCTGAGGTCAGTGATGTTCACAGAGCACCTTTGGGGTTTTCTTCTCGAGATCGGTGGCACACCACCCTCTTCAGCCCACACCCCCTTGTTTGCAGTAGATGGTTTTATTGAGAACAAGTGAATTGCCACAGCTGAATGCTTAACTCTGTGCCCAGCATATAGTAAGCACAGAGAAGTGTTAGGGTTATTTTTATTGTTATTCTTAAAATTAGTAGAAATATAAGCTGTTTATCATGTAAATGTGTATGTAATCAGTCAACAAACATAATGCCTGCCACCTGTAATATCAAAGAGAAATGAAAGTAATTATGCCAGTTCATGTTATTCTAATGTCACTACACTGACATAATGAAGAAGACGCTGCAACCTCCTGTGGAAGCACCATGAAGGCAACATTTGTGAGTGCTGAGAGGGAAGTTTTTAAATAAAAAGGGTGGGTTGTCTTCAGTGGCATTCTTTTTAATAGTGGACAACTTTTGCTAAATTCTGAATAAAACATAGGCCAGGTTTCCCTTAGTTTACATAGTAGTTCCATTCCAGGAAAATTCAGTGTGTATTTTCTTGTTCAAATGTAAAATGGGCCCTGGCTGGGTGCTTATTGGGTTGGAGCATCATCCCATGCACCAAATGGTTTAATTGCTGGCCAGGGCACATACTCTGGTCAGGGCGTGTATGGGATGTAGTTGATGTTTCTCACATTGATGTTTCTCCTTCCCTTCCTTTCTCTCTCTCAAATCAATAAACATATCCTTGGGTGAGGATGTTTTAAAAATGTAAAGTGGAATTCAATCCTAGATTCAGGTGTTTATAAACAAATTTTTCACCTCCATGAATTAACTTGTACAGGATTTGGGACAGTGTGTGAGACTGTCCTGCACATTGCAGAATAAATCATATTTCTGTCCCCCAACCACCTGCTGAAGGCCACTAGTGCTCCCCCCACCCCAACATTGTGACAACCAAAAACATCCCCTAGGGGGCTGTATTGCCTTTGTGAGAACCATCTGGGTGAAGGGTTACAGCTTCAAGGTTGGAAACCCCCTCTGGTCCAACCTCCTTGATGGGAGAGCCCGGGTTTGAACTGAGGCCCTCTGGTTCCCATTTGTCCCTCTTTGTACTGCCCTGAGCTGCCTGGGAAAGTCTGAACCCCTGGCACTGGGTGGCAGAACCTCTGGGAACTGTGTGGGCAGGAGGCTCACGCTGGGCTTAGTCTATGAGCCCTGCTTCTCAGTCCGATCTGTGATGAGAACAGGGGGACAGGGCTACCTCTGAGCTGGGGGAGGGGAGTCTTGGGCAGCTGGCCTTTTCTCTCTTGCCTGCTTCCTTCATGAGGCTTGAACTTGGGCCAGAAGCGGGCCTGGCCAAGCCCTCAGCTCTGAGGTGTCTTATTTGGACAGGGATGGTTTGCTGTGTGGTGGGTCAGGTTGCTTAGCTTTGAGGGCACCATTGGCCTCTTGCTCTGGGCCCAAGAAAATGTAAGTCAGATGTCAGTCACTGGTAGTCCTTCAGCTACTTGTGGCCTGCACATACATGTGTTGTATGGCCAACACTGAATCTGGTATGTGTGTGTGTGTGTGTATTTCAAACTTCAATTAGTTGACATAGTTAAAGTCAGGAAAAAGATAATGTTAAATGAAAACAAGGATCAGAATGGTATGGGTAATGAGTGAATATTTATGTGGGGAAAACTCAAAGCCTGGAAGGACACGTTAAGTAATAAAGATATCTGGCCTTGGGCATGGGGAGTTAGGTGGCTATAAAATAGGGAAGGGAATGAGACTTTATGGCTCCTTTGTGCCTTTTGACTACCAGGTTCATATATTTTCAGAAGTTTAATGGCAAGATTTCATATATAGACTTAGATTGCCAGTATTTCTTGAAAAAAATTGAAAGCTTTGACAACCCCGGGCCAGTCTGTTGTGATAACCTTTGATAGGAGCCAAACAGTGCTGCCCCTTTGAGCTGGGTCTGGAAGCTCATCCCAGCCCCTGCCCCTCACTCTCCCACCTCACTATGGTCCTGGAGGTACTTCAGAGAGACCTTTGGATTGGGGGAGAAGCTCTGGCTGCACCAGGCATTGGGCAGCCTCATCTAGGCCTGAGTTCTTCCTGTGGGGTCCATCAGGTGTGAGGAGCTTATGGATGGGTCTCAAGGGACACTGTAACCCCTAATATTTTTCATTGGAACTTTATGATTTAAGAATGTGTATTTCTCCTGGAGACACAGATTAATAGTTTTCATCAGATTCCCAAAGGGCTTGTGACCCTAAGAGAGTCAGCCAGTGGGAAACCTGAGAACATCTGGAGGTTGATCTAAAGTCACTGGGCCATGGATTTCGGGAATAAGACCCTGACTCCAGCACCTGGGCTGTATCCCAGCTGTCCTGACTCTACCCTTGTTGCTGGCAGGGAAGGGGGAAGTTGGGTACAGGCTATTCTGTACAGCTGTTTTGAAGAGCAGGAAGGTGATTTGAATCCTTTCCAGAAGCAGCATAGTGGGATGTGGGTGAGCCCAGGGCACTGGAGCAGGGTCCCCCGGTCCCTGCCTGTATACCTGGGTCCCTGATTCATTCTTCTCTCCCCACAGAGGCTGGGGAGCAGCAGCATGCAGCCAGAGGAAGGCACGGGCTGGTTGCTGGAGCTGCTGTCTGAAGTGCAACTGCAACAGTACTTTCTGCGTCTCCGAGATGACCTCAATGTTACCCGCCTGTCCCACTTTGAGTATGTCAAGAATGAGGACCTGGAGAAGATTGGCATGGGCCGGCCTGGTAGGTGGAGACGTTGGCCTTGTTTATTATTTCCCCACTGACCATTTACCACCTCTCCTCTGGACCTCCAACCACATGGAAGAGCCCTCATACCTTTATTCCATGGGGTGGCATAGCTGAGAACTCCCCCTGCCTGTCCCAAGAGCCCCTGAGGTGAGGTGGATGGGCCTCAATCTGTGCCGCACACAGTGAGTGCATGAGCACAGTTTGCACTTGTAAAAGTGAATTGGACTTTGAGGAGTCTTACTTAAAACTCTGACTACTCAGGACTAACTGCCACCCCTTTTGTTTGTTCAGACGTTTGTAGGATGTATTTCTCTCATCTCTTCCTCCTTCTTTATGCATGTAGAATTGAGTCTGGTTTAGTTACCAGGGATTCAGTGTCCAGGGATCTATATGAAGAAGGGAGGACAAACACCCTCAGATGGTTTGCTGATTTTCTCTTAATTTGTCTCTTTTTCTGTCTCTCTCACAAAAATCTGCTCTATCAGTTGAGAACTCATTTCTTTTCCATGTGTTGATCCTAAGAGTAGTAGTTGCAGCACTCAGAAGTCATGGTGTTCCTTATAAGGAACATAGAAACTTACTTAGATGTTCAACTTAAAGGAGCTAAATCAGTAATAATGTGCTAAATTAGACATTGACTTACACTACTTCTGGCCTATCTAGTTGGTGTCTGATGCCAGTAACATAATACAATTTTATGGGAGAAAAACTCAAAATTCAGAAAATAGAATTGTTTTAATTAAATTTCCTTTGTTCCTGGTAGTTGGGAACAAGAGAACTGCTGTTCAGTTTTGGTGGTTAAACATCTCCATCCAGTTCAAGAACCAGTGCCTCAAAGTGTAATGCAGTGACCAACTGATTCATCAAAGCCTCTGACTGGTTGGGGTGGTTCGTTTCTTTGGTGACTTTGTGCCGGGCAGTATCTAGTGGTGGGCTCACCCCAGGAGCCTAAGGAAGCCTGCATGTGGGCAGCAGCCTCTCTGAGGGGCATGAGCCTTAACAGCGCTGTGTTCCCTGTCCCTCCTGCAGGTCAGCGGCGGCTGTGGGAGGCTGTGAAGAGGAGAAAGGCCATGTGTAAGCGAAAGTCATGGATGAGCAAGGTGGGTTGACAAGGAGTGACATGGGCTGGGGCAGACTCATGGGGCCCCATTTCTGATGTCAGTCCTAGGAGATGTCCCCTGTTCCCGGGCAGTGTAATCTTGCACTTTGTACAGACCACCTTCCTCCAGGGCCTTATCAGTCAGGGTACTTGTAGAGCTGCCTGGCTTAGTGTTGGTCTCTGCTAGAGACTGCGTGTGAGTAGCCTGTGTGCAGCTGTGGCTTCACATCCCCTCTTATACAGTGGTGCTGGGTCAACAGAACAGGCTCTGGTTGACAAGCATGCAGTAACTTGATCCTTTGTTCTGTCTGAGTGTTGCGGCTGGTAACCAGCATGGGGTGGGACTGTCTGGACCCAGGACATCTTTCCTTCCCTCTTCCCCCACCCTCCTTGGTCTGTGGAGGGTTTCTCTGGTCATCTGGCCTTGCTGACATCTTCCTTCCCCAAAGCTCCCCACCCACTGCCCTGTCTTGTCCTAATTTGGGTCTGTGGAGCTGTGAATCCCTGGTTTGACTCAGTGGAATTTTGCCTGTTATCTGGAAGACAATTGGGGAGGAAATGAACCAGCCAGGGTCTTTCTTCCCTATTTCTGGCTTCAGGAATGAGGTAGGGGGTGGGCAGGGCAGGACAACTGGACTGGGAATGGCAGCAGAGATTTCCTGTCTGTGATCTGGTAAAGGGGCTGTCTCTTGGGATCTTGTGGCCTTTTCTGGGGATGCTGTCTTGGTCCATTGCCCAGGTTTTAGGGAAGGATGATCGTGCTGGGGTGGGTGAAAACAGAACGGGAAAGCTATGCAGTGTGCCAGGTTTCAGGAGTCTCACATCCACCATGGATTTTTAGGAGGTTCCCAGGCCAGTCAGTGAACCTCTCCAGACTTGAAGCATGTCTTCAGTAAGATAGTGCTGGCCATGCTTTCCCAGCTCACCTCACCTCACCTCACCGGGCTGTGAGGAGGATCCTTGTCAGCTGAGCATTGTTTGCAAGCGTTAGGGATTCCAGTTACTAGGAAGAAGGACAGAGCAGCAGCCACAAGGGGCCCTCAGATTGGAGACTCTCTGTATAGATAAGGCTCTGCCAGCCTTGGAGGCAGGGGTCCAGCTAGGCAAGCTCTGCAGTGTGAAGCCAAGACTTTGGATGCCCTAGTAGGGGTGGTCAAGTCAAACTGACAGCCAGCTCTGACCTTCAGGACTTCCTCCTGTCCCCTGGCCTTTGTCCCCTTCTCTCTCCAGCCTAGGCTGCAGAGTTCTTTCCAGTCTCCATTCTTTCTCAGCTCTCAGGTCTAGGCGCCCCTCCAAAAACCCAGCTGTCTTCCCAGGTTTTTCCCCAGCAAGCCCTTGCTTCATCTGCACCCCACACACAGTCTAACCTCAGGCTCAAATTATCCTCTCCCTTGGCAGGATGAAGGGCAGCCGGCTCCCTGGGGAGGGTGGAGACAGACAGTGCCAAATGGGCAGCCCAGAGAAGGGGCCAAGGCTAAAAATGGACAGAGAGGTGTTTGTGGCAGGCCAGTTTAGGCTCCTACCCATCTGCCCCGGTTAGGGCTTCAGTCTGTTCTAGGTAGGGAAGGGTATGCAGGAATGCATAGGTAGAGCAGAAGATGGTGCCCAGATGACTTTGGGCTGTCCCAGACCCCCCAGCTAGGTATGGGACCACAGTAGCCACAGGCTACATGCCTGTTAGTCCATTTCTGGCACACAGGCTGAGGCTCTGGATTCCTGTTTGGGGGGTGTCAGGAGGGGGTGGGCAAAGCCAGGACCTACCTAGAGGCCTCTGTTAGGACCCACTGGAACAAGACATAGTGATCAGCTACGGGCCTTGGGGTTCCATCTGGCTCCTGGCTGCCTTCAAACAGGTGTTCAGTGGAAAGCGGCTGGAGGTTGAGTTTCCCCCCCATCACTCTCAGAGCACCTTCCAGAAGACCTCACCCACCCCTGGTGGCCCAGCAGGGGAAGGGCCTCTGCAGAGCCTCACCTGCCTCATTGGGGAAAAGGACCTACATCTCTTTGAGAAGCTTGGAGACGGCTCCTTTGGCGTGGTGCGCAGGGGCGAGTGGGATGCCCCCTCAGGGAAGACGGTGAGCTTTCTGGGTCCTGTAGGTGTGGCAGAGGGACAGGCCCTACTCTGCCCATCAAGGTGGAGCTGACCCCTCACATAGGATGTGAAAGGGGCTGGGGACAGGCCTCAGAGTGGCTTGCCCTGGATTCTACACTCATGTTTCACTAGATATATCTGTTTCTTTTTTAAATTATACAAATATAAAAGTTTGGAAATGATTTTAGAAATAAGGGGAAAAGTTCCTGTAATGTTTCCACTTAGAGGATCATTTCTGCCTTTTTTTCCTCTTCCAGGTACATATTTTGTTGAATCTAGTTAAGATACAAACTTTAGATACAACTTTTAAAATCTTGCCCTTTTTCTTGCTATTGTATTTAATATTTCCCCAGAGGGATCAGTAACATAGAATGAAACATGCAGTTCTTTAGTGTGCAGTTTAGTGAATGTTTACACGTGTATGGACCCAGGTAACCACACGCAGATTATGATACGGAACATTTTTAGTATGTCAGAGCCTCCCTCCTACCTCTTCACTGAGTCGTTGACCCCACCACCACCACCAGGGAAGTCCACTATTATGTCACCATAGATTAGTGTTTGGGCATTATATGTAAAGCATTTTTTTCTACACCAAAACTATTTTTAGTATTACTCATTTTATAAGATTTTAATATCATGCTGGTGGGTGGTCATGTTTTACCTGATGGTTGTTTAACCTGGGCTTTTCCCCAGGAAGGGAAGGCCCAGCAATGGTCCCTGAGAGTCACCAGCTTCCCTTCCCCAGCCAGGGAACCTGTGACATGTTCAGCCACCCAGAATGGCATATCTGAAGCCAGACGTTTGAGCTGACTTGGAGGGAGGAGCAGGTTGGCTCAGAGTGTGGAGGGCAGGGGACTGTCCTGACTCCTCCAGTATCCATTCTGGGCAGGTGAGTGTAGCTGTGAAGTGCCTGAAACCAGATGTGCTGAGCCAACCAGAGGCCATAGATGACTTCATCCGGGAGGTCAATGCCATGCATTCGCTTGACCATCGGAACCTCATTCGCCTCTATGGTGTGGTGCTCACACCACCCATGAAGATGGTGAGTATCGTGCGTGCGTGGGGAGGGCCTGTGGTCTCGGGCCTAGGTCCAACTCCTCTCCTGACCATGCTGTGGTAATTGTGTTCATCTTGATGAAGTTCAGACGTCCCCAGATTCTGCTTTGGTCCCCTACCAGCTGTGACAAAGGAGCTCACAGGGACCTAACCCAGTACTGACCATGTTCATTGGAGTTCATTTCCATCTCTGCATTTTGCTTGTATTCATTAGCAGAGTTATACCTGTGGGAGGAGCTGGTCTGAGTTCAATGTTTGGAGTTCCTAACATGAGCCTCTTAGGGTTACTTCTCTGGGCCTCAATTTTTTATATTGCCTAGAGGAAGAGGCTTGGTTAGCTGTGGGACTCTTGAAAGGCCAGGAAGGAGCAGGCCTTCCAGAGAGGACTCAGCTCAGCAGGGGTTGAAGTAGGGGCAGGGCTCAGCCTGGCTAATCCTCCCACCTCCTCTGGCCTTAGGTGACAGAGCTGGCACCTTTGGGATCGTTGTTGGACCGGCTTCGCAAGCACCAGGGCCACTTCCTTCTGGGTACTCTGAGTCGCTATGCTGTGCAAGTGGCTGAGGGCATGGGCTACCTGGAGTCCAAGCGCTTTATTCATCGTGACCTGGCTGCACGCAATCTGCTGTTGGCCACCCGAGACCTGGTCAAGATTGGGGACTTCGGGCTAATGCGAGCACTACCCCAGAATGACGACCACTACGTCATGCAGGAGCATCGCAAGGTGCCCTTTGCCTGGTGAGGGGCAGGTGCTGCCAGCCTGCAGGGCCTGGACCCCACCCTGGTCCCCCTGTATACCTAGGCTTGGAGTATCTGAGGCCTTTCTACCCACATCAGCCCTTCTTTTCTGGGCCTGGGGTGCCTTTCATGTGTGCCCACTTACTCACTCGTTCATTCAGGAATTCTCATGGGCCAGACACTAGAATACACAGATAAGTGCTGTGGAGACTCATGAAGTGTTCCTGGATGACTCAGTATTAAGCTGTTGAAATATCAGGAGAAGTTAGCCAGGCAAAGACTGGTTAGTGAGCATGTTTCAGGTGGAGCTGGTAGTAGACAGGGCCAGACCAGGCTGGGATGTTGACTCTGAGCAGGAATGTTCACCAGCAAGTGAAGTGGTACTGTGGTGTCAGAGCCACCAAAAGGAGTGTGGTCAGTCCCATTCAACTCACCAGAAAGCTCTTCTAATCCACTGTGTGTAGCCACCCTACTTAGTAAGAGACTTTATACATAGGGGACCAGACATCATGGACTCTGTCATCCTGGAGTAATTCAGAGCACTCCCTTTCATACGGAAGCATCCTGGTTTGGATGGTAAATTATAGGTCACCTGATTCTATGCAGTCCCCTTAAAACAACTCTGTGGAATGAGCAGATTATTAATACTATTTATTATTATTATTATTATTATTCCCATTTCACAGATGAGGAATACGAGGTTTAGAGATCTTGTGACTTCCTCTGGACCCCACCTGCCTCTTTAAGTGGCGGGACTAGCTCTCCAGTCCCATGAAAGACCCTTTGCTTCTTCCTCCCCACTCCACCCTCTGCCCTGGGATACTCTTGTGATGGCTTTACTGTAGTGGCTTTGGTCCTCCTCACTCCAGAGGGAGTGTGCAGATATTTGGATAAAGCTGGTGTGACTGTTGCAGTCCATTTTGGTTCTTTCCCAGGCCATATCCAAATTTCCCACCCACATCTTCCTGCTGAAATAACCCAGATGCTAGGAATCTTCCCAAAATCTGGAAATTGTCGTTCTCCCACCTCAATGAGAAAAGAGCCTGAGCCTTATCCCTCTTTCCTCACCTCCTCCTAGAGCCTCTGACCTTCCTTTCCCTGCTTTCCTGACCTGGCAGCTTCACCCTCTTCCCACCCCAGGTGCAATGTGGGTGAAAGACCCAAGCATTGATGGTTTTCTCCAAGTCGGTGCAGCCCCCTCGTCGTAGCAGCCACCCTTCTCCTTCATGCCATGTCCCCAGTGCCTGCTGTTGAGCCTGGCACACAGGGCAGAAGCATGTTTGTACCCATTGGGGCTGATGGGGGGTTTCTCTGAGAGGCCTCTGTTTGACCCCTGCCTCTGCCAGGTGTGCCCCCGAGAGCCTGAAGACTCGCACCTTCTCCCATGCCAGTGACACCTGGATGTTTGGGGTGACATTGTGGGAGATGTTCACCTATGGTCAAGAGCCCTGGATTGGCCTTAATGGCAGTCAGGTGAGGGGCTGCGGATAATGTTCCTTGTAGGGTGGCTGGGGGTTAATTTGATCCCTGGCTCCCAACCTAACCCTGTCACAACTGGCTTTTGTTTGTAGAGTCTTGTCCCCCAGGCTCCAACTGTATGAGCTCTCAGCTAAGCAAAGAGGAGGGCCTCCAATGGTCAGGAGTGGGATGAGTGAAGCTTGCTCCTATTTTTAGCCCTTGCCACCATTACCTATCTGGAGACCCCAGACTATGGATGGTGGTTTGAGGTCTGGGGATAGACCCTGCCCTCAGGAGAGTCAGATATCTTTGGGGTGTGGGCTTGGCCAACTGTAGCTCCAGTTTTCCACAGGCTGGAGGAAGGGTGGGAAGTGGAGAGCTGGGTGCTCTGCTTGTCCTCAAAGTGTACCCCCCTCCAGATCCTGCATAAGATTGACAAGGAAGGGGAACGTCTTCCCCGGCCTGAGGACTGTCCCCAGGATATCTACAATGTCATGGTCCAGTGCTGGGCTCACAAACCAGAGGACAGACCCACCTTTGTGGCACTAAGGGACTTCCTGCTGGAGGTGAGGGCAGATCTGCCCACAGGGCTGGGGTATCCAATCAGGGTTCAGCCCCAGAGTGGGGAGTGACCTGTCTCTACCCTCAGGCTCAGCCCACTGACATGCGGGCCCTTCAGGATTTTGAGGAACCAGACAAGCTGCACATCCAGATGAATGATGTCATCACTGTCATCGAGGGGAGGTAGGGAGAATAGGGGCTGTACCTGCACTGCCTTGGAGGGTAGTGGGCGGAGGGGCCTGCTGGCCAAGAGCTCTTCTGTGTCCGTGGTCCCCATGGCAGCATGTAGGCCGTGGGGGCCCAAGTTATTCAATGATCGGGGAGGATAGGCCAGGTCTGCTGCACCTGCATGTTTGGGTTAAATATGTAGGTGCGCTGCTCAGGATTTTCCCTGCCTAGTGCTGTCTGCATTACCCTCTTCACACTTGGCTCCAGACTTGGTGTGTGGGTCAGAGCTAAACTGCCTTAACAGTGAGGCAGCCAGGCCTTAGGGTCACAACTGAGACTCTGAAACTCCTACTTCAAGTTCCTCCTCTAACCTTCCCTTTCCTTCCCCTTCCCTGTCTGTTCTCTTTCTTCTCCTCTCCCCTTCCCTCCCCTCCCCACTTCCTCCCAGGATATGGGTTCTTTAATTACACACCTAGGTGCATGTGATACCCCAAAGCAGTCCCCCTCTTCCTAGCAGCATCTGCCCTCCCACTGAGCTCCAGTGCTTCCTCCTGGGGCTCCCCTCCATCCACTGCTGGGGCTCCCTTTTCTTCCGACCCTCCCCTTCACACCTGGCACCATGCATCTGCCTATGGGCAACATGTGAATTACAGCTCCTACTTCCAGCCCCCTTGGCTCTTGCCTTGGAGCCCCCACCCACCATTCACCCTACCCTGTGTTCTCTTGAGCTTCAGGGTGTCTGAAGAACTGGTTGGGGCAGACCAGGCTTGACGTATCTTGAAGTTGGGTGGTGAGCACGGAGTGCCAGAGAAGGAAGGAGGCAGAGGAAATCTCCTGGGTCCATGCCACTCTGATTCAGAGCAAGGCAGGGGTGAGGGCAGGGGCTTTTTCTCAGCGGCATCCTTTCTACCTGGACTTCAGGTTGGGGATCTGGGCCTTTGTTTAACCTTGTGCTGCATGGGCATTGATGACAGGAGAGCCTCTGGGTCTGAGTCAGTGATGGGGTTGGTGCTGGAACCCAGGTTGGTTGTGGAGGAATGTGATCTGCACCCGCTGTGGCCCCCAGCACCTCGCCCCTAGGCCAGGGCTCCCCTCAAGGCACAATATCTAGGAATAAGAATTACAGACCAACAAGTTAATGGCAGTGAATGAATGCAGAAAGCTTCTAGGAGAGGCCTGTGGGATAGGAACGAATATGGTCTGTGGTTGGGAGCTGAGGTGCCAGGGAAGGTACTGCAGGCCTGGCACTTTGGAGAACATTCTGAAAATAGGAAGATGAGGATGAGAGCCCCTCTGGAGGTACATAGCAGGACTGTAAGACTGTAAGAAGTCTGGGCCTACAATCATTCTCACCTCTAGAAGCTTAGGACCCTGATCCCTTTGTGCCCCATAGCCCTTGGTGGGTCCTTACTGTCCCATCCCTTGCTCTCAGTGGGGGTTCTGTGTGCCAGGGCCCAGTGTTCCCCAGGGGGTGACTCGGGATCCTTGTGTTTTTAAGACGTGTGTGTCCAGAGCTGGCGCCCTGGCTCACCTCTGGAGCAATGAAGGGAAAAGTGTATGTGTGGGGCGCGGGGGGTGGGGGGGGTGGTATTGGTAATGCTCCACCCAGGAGGCTTCTGAAGGCTTATGCCCTGCCCCACCATCTGTCACAGGCTCCCTGCTGCCTGCTAGGCTGGCTGGGCGCCTCCAGGGCCACCAGCCACCTGGGACCACAGTCCCTGGAGCCTCTCAGGAAGTGGGAGGTGAGGGGCAGGAGGCCATGACAGCTGGTGGGTTTGGAAGTGGACCTCTATGTCACTAGTACCCCTTATTCTCTCGGTGCCTGAATCCACTCAGCTGACTTTGTCTCTGCATCTGGGTTGGGTGGGCTCTCTGTCCATGCATGTCCCTTTGAATCTGCGATTGTGTGTGTGGGTTGCTGGCTGCTTTTCACTTCTTTTAGCCTGGCTCTTGTCTCTCTCCATATCTGCCCTCTTCTGTGAGTCTTGGATTACTTCTGACGGAAGCTGTCTGCAGTATTTGTTTCCTAGCTTAGAGCCTGGGAATCCCCATGCCTCAGCTCTGACAGATCTGTCGTTCAGTGCTTCCTGGGTATTGGTTAGCAGAAAGGAGAAACCCTGATGTTCCTTGAGC
The DNA here is from genome assembly GCA_004026585.1 of Noctilio leporinus. Lineage (NCBI taxonomy): Eukaryota > Metazoa > Chordata > Mammalia > Chiroptera > Noctilionidae > Noctilio > Noctilio leporinus. The sequence goes on along the minus strand of PVIW01007808.1, from coordinate 27,722 downwards.
CACGCCTGTGGGGCTTGGTCTAGACTGGTACAGACCACGACTGCTCTTTTCCAGGGGGTCTTGTTGGGAGGCTGGAATGGCTGGCATTGGCATTCCAGTGTTTACAGAATTGGAGAAGGGGGCAGGTCCACGGAACCTCTGATTCGTGTAGTAGGTGGGGCAGGCAAAAGCAAGGGTCTGTGTAGTCTCAAAGCCAGGGGCTTCTTGGACACACAGAAAGAAGTGGGTGGGGTGGTATTTTGAGCAGAATGTTTATTTATTTATTATTAAATTTTCAAAAAATTTAAAAGATTTTATTTATCATTTTGGGAGAGAGGCAGAGAGGAAGAAAGACACCAATGTATGGTTGCCTTTCACCGGCCTCCAGCTACGGATCTGGCTGGAGACCAGGCTTGCAACCTGGTTATGTGCCCTGGCTGGGGAATTGAACCAGCCACCTTTGGGTTCGCAGGCTGGTGCCTCATCCACTATGCCACCAGCCAGGGCTAACTTTAATTTTTTTTTAGATTTTATTTATTTTCAGAGAGAGGGAAAGGGAGACAGACATCAATGCATGGTTGCCTTTCACCTGCCTCCAGCTATGGACCTGGCTGGAGACCTGGCTTGCAACCTGGTTATGTACCCTGGCTGGGAATTGAACCAGTGACACCTTTGGGTTTGCAGGCTGGTGCCAATCCACTGTGCCATCAGCCAGGGCCTGAGCAGACTGTTTTAAACTTTGTCAGTCATTTCTGGACTATCATAGGCCAGAATAGGAACAAAGGGCTGGGATTAGAGGATGGGTCCCAATAGAGGTGTAGCCATTTGAGGCAGTGCTCAGCCCAGACCCCAGATTCCCAGGTGCTGCCTCCCATTCTGTCCCAGGATGCTGACAGGAAGCAGGATGTGGAAAACTCTTGCTGGAGGTCCTGGGCCCCCTGTGTCTGTATTTGCTGCAGTGGTTGCCGTGGAGACTGGCCTGTTGGTGGAGAGGGAAGGGAGGGTGTGGCTAGAGCACTCTATGGGGAATGACCAGACTTGGTCCTCTCTGGGAAACTGGTACCTCAGCCCCATGAAGCCTCAGAGGGAGGCAGGTGGACAGCGTCATGCAGCACTAGCCAGCTCATTGACTCTCTCAGGAGTGTATTTGGGGTGCAATTCCGAAGGGGTCACTTTCTCACACATACTCTACACTCTTGATTCCCTCTCCCAGGAGTAAGGTATTTTTGACAAGTGGATTTGGGAACCCCAGCAGTCATGGGGGATCTCACCTCAGCCATATCTGTAGTGAAGAGAGGTGGGCTTGGTTTCCCTTTGCTTTCAGGAGTGAGTCCAAATGAGGCTGTTACGGGAAGAGCTTGGTCGTGTTGGCAAAAGGAAAGGAATGGAGAGAGTAACATCCTGTCAGTCTGGCTTCGCTCTGGGCCCAGAAGGGAGAACATGGCCTAGGCTCTGAACACAAGTGCATTCTGCTCTGCGCCTTGTCTCCCCCGCAGCTGTTTCTCAACAGGCTGACGAGCGCCTCTGAAGAGGTGTAGGGGGCAGAGTCCAGTGTTCGGCCCAGGGTTGTGTCTGAGATGGTGCTGTGGTGGGGCACACAGAACCCAGGGAGCCAGCGAGTGTTGGGGGAGAGCAGCAGTCCTTAGTGCCAGTGTGCTTCACAGCCTCCTCACAGCAGCCCTCAACCTCTGCCGGCCTTGGGGTGGGACTAGGGGAGCACCCTTCTCCTTGGAATGGCCCTACTATTTTCAGATGGGTTTTGTCCCTTTCCTGGTCACTTCTTCCTTCCTTTCGTGCCATTCCCACCCAGAGGGTAGTAATCACAGGGTTGCTGTGTCTGTGGTGGGCCGCTTGGTGACCTTGTTTATAAAAAGGCTGGGTTCCTGTCCTTCCCTTGACTCACCTCTCAGATTCCCAAGGCCCTGCTGTGCTCATGGGGTTTGACTTCTGGTCTCTAGAAAAGGCTGGGGCTCCTGCTGCCCCAGTGGGTTGAATCATCTCACAACAGAATCCAGGTGCCCAGCCTCCTATCTCCTCTCAGCCTCCAATCCCTCCAGTTGTGCTGCACTTGCGAGGAGACCTTTTGCTCTCCTAGCTATGGGCAGGAAACAAGCAGGCCGGGTTGGTGATGAGAGTGCAGCTTGGGGCTGCAGGTGTTCACCGCAGCAGTACGTGGCTGTCACCACCTCCGCCTTGGCCCAGCTCTGCCCACCTCGGCGGGGTGGGTGAGGCCAGCAGCAGATGCAGGAGCTCATGGCTTGTTGGCCTATTGGTGTTCGAAGGGTCCAGGAGGGTGCTCTGTTCTTTTTGCCCTCCTTCCTCTTCCCTTTACCTCCACTTCAGGGGGCTTAGGCTGCCTGACAGGTTTTATATTTGAGGTCAGATCAAGGTGCAGATGACCCAGCCACACTGGGAAGCTGTGTTCCCTTCTGGATGCCTTGTTTAAGGCAGGAGTCAAGCTCCTCCCAAGGAGGTGGATGGCGCAAGGGCGAGGGTCCCACAGCTCTGCCACGAGCTGGTGGAAGGCACAGTGGATACAGAAACTGATGTGAAGTTGTAGGTTGCCCCCACCGTAAAATATGAAGAGCTGCGTGTAGGAGATAGGTTGTGCTGGAGGGGCTTGGCCCCAGGCCCAGTGCTGAGGTGGCTCCTTGGCCCCTGAAGCTCAGAACTCTTGAAACTGGCCTGAAGAGTGTGATCAGGTGGCCAGAAAAGGACAGGGGCTCAGGCTTTGCCAGGGGAAGAGGGAGGCAAGGTGATACTGTGAGAAGAACGCTACCTTGACAGACTGGCAACTAGATTTGAATCCTGGGCCTTCTGTGATCTTTCTGGTAACTATAGTCAAGGCATATCACTTGTTTGAACCTGTTTTGTTAGTGTAAACTTGAGGAAAAGCTGTCTGACCCAGCTAGATAGCTTAGAGTAAGGCTGTGTGCAGGTAGGACCCTGTACTGGGGGTGGGAGGTGGGGTGCAGACCTGGAAAGTTGCGTTGATGGCAGACCAGCCGGATCCTGGGGCAGTAGCCCTGTTTCCTCTTGCCAAAGCAGTTGGCTAATGATCTTGGGGTGGAAAGGGTCCTACTCCTTGGGGCTGCCCCACCACACCCTGGTGTTTACCGTCATCTTTGTTGGGCAGGGCTGAGAATTACTGGTGGCGAGGGCAGAACACTCGGACGCTGTGTGTGGGGCCCTTTCCTCGAAATGTGGTGACCTCTGTGGCTGGCCTGTCAGCCCACGACATCAGCCAGCCTCTGCAGAATAGCTTCATTCACACGGGGCATGGCGACAGTGACCCCCGCCACTGCTGGGGCTTCCCGGACAAGATTGATGAGTGAGTACTGGGCAGGGCCCCACCTGGGGGCTCCTGGGTGAGCAGCCCCTTTCTGGGCATGCAGGTTCTTTTAGGCTTCCAGGGTCACAGGAAGAGGGGCAAAGGGCCTCTCATTGCCCAGCAGCTTTTCCCTGTAGGCAGAACCAGGGTTAGGGACTTCCAAGGAGGGACCCACACTTCCATTTGGTGGAAAGGCCTGCAGGGGCTGCAGCCTTAACCCTGGCACACTGGCCTTAAGAAAATGGGCTTTGGAAGCAGCTCGGTAGGACATTTTTCTTCATGACTACCAGCATTTGAATAGCGCTTTCCCTCCTCCTGCTGGTCGGAGCAGTCCAGGGGTGGGAACCGGCTGGGTCAGGCCCAGAGAGAAAGTGCCGAGCTCATGTTAGGCAGCTGCTCAGCGCTCTGCCTATCTCTCACTCTGTATCTGGTTGGGGGCAGGGGTAGGGGGGAGTTCAGTCTCCTTTAAATGAAAGGATGAGGTCACTCGGAGACATCTGGGGAGGACACACAGAAGACTCGGTCACTCTCTGTGGGCACCGCCTAGGGTTCTCTCTGGAAACTCTTCGGGCCAGCCCTCTGTACAGCTCCGTTGGCCCAGACGCACCCAGACCCTGCTCCCAGCAGCCCCTGCTTCTCTGACTATGACACACATTTCTGCCCTGAGAGACACAGTGAAGCAGGTCCTTTGCCTCCTGCTCCCATGCTCCCACACGCCAGTCTGTGTCTCCCTCAATAAAAGCCAGGTGCAAGCCTGACAGGGCTGGGGCAGGAAAGCAGACACCTTCCTGAAGGAGGCCAGTGCCCTCTGCCCTGCTCATGGTGTGCTGTGGCCAGCCCAGCCCCATTCCTCCAGGCTTTAATCAGCCCTGGTGACTAAGTCCCAGATCTGACAGGCAGCACAGGTGTTGAAGGTAAACTGGGAGCAGGACAGGAGGCCCCACCGCTGGCAGTGGGGCAGAAGGATGTCTCCTGCCCACCCTGACTAGGGAGTGTAGCTAGATGCCTCTGGGCCTGGCAGGAGAGAAGAGAGTGTGCCAGCAGGTGGCTGCTGGATATGGGTTGGGGTGCATGGGGGTTGCAGAGGGTTAGCTCTGCCCTTTTAGGTTGTTCTTGGAGCCCCCACAGTCCTAGGCTTTTGACTTGCAGCCTTGTGGAGTCCTTTCTCTGCCCGCTCCACAGTGCCCTCCACTAGTTAGAGCTCAGCTCTCCAGAAGGGAGCTACTGGGAGTGAGAAGTCGTGTGTTTCAGACCCACGTCTGCAGGGGCTTGGGTGACGTGGTCCCCTGACCCCCTGGCCCTAATGCACAGGCCCACCATCTCCTCCAGAGGTTTCCTAATTGCCACCCCTCCGCACTGCTTCTCTCCCTGCAGACTTTATCTGGGAAATCCTATGGACCCTCCCGACCTGCTGAGCGTGGAACTGAGCACCTCCCGTCCCACACAGCACCTGGGAAGGATAAAAAGTAAGAGCCCCCATTTCCCTGGCAACCTCTAGTTCATTGGCTGCCCAGGGGTACTGTCTTCTCAGGCCATCCCTGAGCCAGCAGTTCTGGCTCTGTGTTGGTTGGGTCAGGCTCCGATTGGGTGTAGGGTGGAAGATGAGAGGCAGCTGTATCCACTGAGGTGGGCACCTTTGGTCAGTCCTGCACTGGCCTGACTGAGCTCTCTCCACCCTCCTCCTTCCCGCCGTGCTCATAGCCTGGCCTTCCTCACCCACTCTAATCCTGCTCTCATCTCCCGGGCCAAAACTACTCCACAGGCTTCATCTTGGCCAGGAGCCTCATCCACCCGCTGGATCCTGGGCCTGTCATTCCGGAACAGTTTTCCCCATCTTCCCGTCCCATTGCTTCCCATTGCATTTGGGTTTGTATGTTCACTCGCCCTTATTCACTGTGCTCTCTTTTTCTTTATCCACACTCTACCCTCTGTCTGGCTCTGTTTGCCTCCCCTGTCCTCTCTGTTTTGCTCTGCCCCTCTGTACTCTCTGCATGGCCCATCCTGCAGGGGAGCCTCCACCTCGCCCACCTCAACCTGCCATCTTCACTCAAAGTAAGTGGGGCTTCTCTCAGTGCCTTGGCCCTGCACCCTCTCCCCCACTCCTTTCCTGGACTGTATAGAGCCATGCTGGCTGCCCAGTGGGAGGAGAAGTGGGTATGTGCTGTGAGCTTTTGCTGCTGACCTGGCCCAGCATGCCTGCCTCTCCTTTCATCCCCTGCCCGTTCTCCCAACTCCCCCAACCAAAAAAACCTGGGCTTTAGTCTCTCTTCACCATTGCTGGGCCTGCCTCCTTCCCTGGGACCTGCAGAGGCTAGGCTTTCATGATGGTGGGACAGGAGCTCTTGTTGCTCTTGAAGGTGGGGAATTGCCCATGGTGTGCTGTAATGGGGTGGCATTTGGGGTCTTGTGTTGATGGAGGGGCATCAGGCAGGCAGGTGTGGGTGTCACTTGTTGGAGCTAAGATGGAGGCAGGGGCTCCCCTCCCATGTAGAAGACCAACAGCTTCCAGAGCAGTCCTTGCCTTCCTATGTGAACGGGGTTTTGTGCACTGAGAATTTAGTAGCCAAGGGTTGATCTCTGGGGGAGTTGGTGGGAGGCCCTTGGCTTTCTTCCCAACCCCACTTTTCTGTCCCCTTGCCTGACACTGCCTCTCTGTCCGGGCCCCCTGTCCATTGCAGAACCAACCTATGACCCTGTGAGCGAGGACCAAGACCCCCTATCCAGTGACTTCAAGAGGCTGGGCCTAAGGAAGCCAAGCCTTCCCCGTGGGCTGTGGTTGGCAAAGCCCTCAGCCCGGGCGTCGGGCACCAAGACAGGCCGTGGTGGCAGCGGTGGTGAGGTCACACTCATTGACTTCAGTGAGGAGCCTGCGGTCCCCTCCATGCGGCCCTGCGCACCCTCGCTGGTGCAGTTGGCCATGGACGTTTGCTCCTTGTTGGACAAGACCCCACCAGAGAGCCCCACACGGGCACTGCCCCGGCCCCTGCACCCCACGCCTGTGGTGGACTGGGACGCATGCCCACTGCCACCACCTCCTGCCTACGATGATGTGGCTCAAGATGAAGATGACTTTGAGGTCTGCTCCATCAATAGCACCTTAGTAGGCACAGGGGTCTCTCCTGGACCCAGTCAGGGTGAGACTAACTACGCCTTTGTGCCTGAGCAGGCGCGGCTTCTCCCTTCCCTGGAGGACAACTTGTTCCTCCCACCCCAGGGTGGGAGTAAGCCTCCCACCTCGGCCCAGACTGCCGAGATCTTCCAGGCACTGCAGCAGGAGTGCATGCGGCAGCTGCAGGTCCCAGCTGGCTCACTGGTCCCCTCACCTAGTCCAGTGGGCAACGATAAGCCCCAGGTGCCGCCCCGGGTGCCCATCCCCCCAAGACCCACACACCCTCGTGGTGAGCTGTCTGCAGCCCTCTCAGGGGAGGAGGAACTGGGGCGGTGGCCTGGACCTGCCTCCCCTCCCCGGGTGCCTCCCCGGGAGCCTCTGTCTCCTCAATGCTCAAGGACCCCCAGCCCCCTGGTGCCACGTGACAGCTCCCCGCTGCCACCCCGGCTCTCAAGTTCACCTGGGAAGACCATGCCTACCACCCAGAGCTTTGCCTCAGACCCCAAGTACGCAACACCCCAGGTGATCCAGGCACCTGGCCCACGGGCTGGTCCCTGCATCCTGCCCATTGTCCGAAATGGCAAGAAGGTCAGCAGCACCCACTACTACCTGCTGCCTGAGCACCCACCCTACCTGGAGCGCTACCAGCGATTCCTGCGTGAGGCACGGAGCCCTGAAGAGCCAGCCCCCTTGCCTGTGCCCCTGCTGCCCCCGCCCAGCACCCCAGCCCCTGCTGCCCCCACTGCCACTGTTCGGCCCATGCCCCAGGCTGCCTCCGACCCCAAGGCCAACTTCTCCACCAATAACAGTAATCCAGGGGTCCGGCCACCAGCCTTGAGGGTCACTGCCCGGCTGCCGCAGAGGGGCTGCCCTGGGGATGGGCCCGAGACTGGATGGCCAACAGATAAGATCCAGATGGTAAGTGCCAGGCCTAGCTGTTGGGTGAGGAGGGCCAAGAAACAAGGTCCCAGAGGAATGGGCCCAAGTGGTGTTGACCAGGTGGGTGGGTGTGCCCAGCTGCAGGCCATGGTGCATGGGGTGACCACAGAGGAGTGCCAGGCAGCCCTGCAGAGCCACAGCTGGAACGTGCAGAGGGCTGCCCAGTATTTGAAGGTACCACTCCCTCCTGCCCACTCTGGTTCTGTTGTCCCTGCCCTTTGGCCAGTGTCCCATGACCCCCCTCTGCTCCTCAGGTGGAGCAGCTCTTTGGGTTGGGGCTGCAGCCACGAGGCGAGTGCCACAAAGTGCTGGAGATGTTCGACTGGAACCTGGAGCAGGCCGGCTGCCACCTGCTGGGCTCCTGTGGCCCTGTCCACCGCAAGTGAGCGAGCCCCACCCCTATCACCTCCCTGGAGCACACCATCTGAGCAGAAGCCCAGCACCTCCACCATCACACAGCCTGGAGAGACACAGGGCTCCCCAGCTGGGAGGAGGGAAGTTGGGCCCCAGTGCCAGGCGCAGACAGTGCAGGGTGAGAACAGTTTGTCCTGTGTGTTTAGGCTTTTAGCCATGTATGTAGTTCAATGAACTAATGAGTAGAAAAGGCAGCTGGGGCCTCTGGTTACAAGGTCCTTCTTTCCCTAGTTTCCCCCCACAGTACCCTGGGACCCATGATTTAAATAAGTATATTTGTCTTGGCTGGATAGCTCACTCAGTTGGTTAGAGTGTGGTCCCAATACACCAAGGTTGGTTAGTTTGACTCCCCAGTCAGGGCACATACAAGAATCCACTAGTAAGTGCATCAATAAGTGGCACAGCAGGTCAGTGTCTCTCTCCCCCGTCCTCTTTCACTCCCTCTCCTTTCCTTTCTTGCTCTAAAAGTAATAGAAATATGCAACCCTAAGTAAATATTTCTTACCTTTACATTTCACAATTCAGTTTAAAGTAACAGTGGAAATGCCTTTTTAAAGGAATATCCAAAAAAAACTACTTTCCTATAAAAATATAAACATATATAATACGATATGTAAGATAGTGATATGTAGTATAAATATATTTATGAAAGTTTTATCAAGTCAAAAAGTGGTGGAATGGGTAAATGCTGGCATTCTGGGAGAGGTATGGGTGGGCTGTGGCGGCACAGTTGTGGTGCCCACTCAGGCACCACGTCAGCTGACACATACATCTCAGTCTCTCAGGATTGTCATCTGTAAAATTATGTAAATGACCGTGCTTCCCTCACAGACTTGATTAGAAGAATTAATGAAGTGAAGAATTAATGAGATGATGCATCATTCACACTCCACAGCAAGTGTCTGGCACCATTAGTACAACACCATTAGTAAATTCTTACTGATTTGCATCCAGATAAACTTAGGCTTTACTATGCCTATATTACGCTTGGATATGCTAATACGCAATCTTATTGTTCTCTTGGTTCTTTAAAGTAAAGACAAAAGATATCTCAAGATAAGTTTCAAAGTTAATGCCCAAAACTATCCATTTTCAACCAGTTTGCCCAGCACAGAGACTCTCCCACACTAGACATTCCATACAATTGCATCAGCTCCTGTTGATGGGAAGGCTTTCTGGTTGTTTCCCTTCTTTTAGGTGCTGAGATGTCTGGAGAGCCAGAGGGTCTATCCTGAAGGAATCACTCCAGCCTGCATCCAACAGGGTGGGAAGATGTCCATCCCAGGCCTGGAGGACCTGCCGTCACCTACTGCTTCTACTAGCAGAGTGAGGCCAAGGCAGCAGGAGGCTGGGAGTTCCACCTTGCCTGTCACTTCTTTGCTCAGCACCATCCCTGCAACTTCAGCTCAGCCCTCCGTGCCCCAAGACTGGGTGCAGGAAACTGCCCCATGAAGGCATTCACTGTGGCTGACCTGCCTCTGGCTTCATCCACCCTGGTAGGGCCTGTGGCTGGAGTGTGACCCCAAGTCCTGCCGATGGGAAAGCCAGGATTGACCCTGGGTCAGGAGGATGTTGGCCACACTGAAAAGTGGACCAGCACAGTGCCCACCCTTCTCCAGGCAGCCCCTGGTGGGCAGTTTGGGTATTGGTCAAAATGTGGCTGGTGGCCTTGTCATGGACAGTGGTTTGGGATGTGGCCGGTCTTAGGATCTTGTGCCTAGAAATAGCCTGAGGTGGCTCAGGAAGCAGCACACTGGTGCCAGATAGTTCTCTGGCTGGGACCAGGGCCCAAGGCCCCAGGGTTGGAAGGAGACCAAGGGGGTAGCTGCCCTGGAGAGATAATAGTGCTTCTTCAGACCCAGCTCTTCCCTGTGCCGTTCCTTGTTTTCCCACCAGCCTCTGTTGCCAAAGTTGCTGCCCCCAACTATGGATATTTGCTTCTTTCAGAGAAATAAAATTAGTTTCTATTTTATGTTATTCATTTATGCCTGCCTCTGTCTTTGCCTCTTGGTCAGCAGCCTGAGTGCTTCTCCCCCTACCCCCACCCCCAGAGCAGCAGGCCTCATAGCACCACCTGTGGACAGAGGGAGAAGGTGCAGGCTGGTTGACCTGAGGGTTTCACCCCTTCCTGGCCAGGCAGAGGGGAAGAGGCCCCAGCTGACATCACTGGTTCACATCCTCCTGCTTTTGCTCTAGAAGACTGTATGGCAAGACAGCCTGCAGGAGAGAGTATAGTCACTCAGTTGCAGCTAAGCCAGAAACTAGTGGCAAAGAAGGCTTCAGTATGTACAACTATTTTAGGTTTGTTTTTCTGAGTAACTGATATTTCCATGCTTCAAAATTCAAAAGGCACTAAAGTATACAGTAAAGTCTCCCACCCAGCTGCCTACCTCCCCTCCCCAGAGGCTGACTTTTATCATAAATTTATTGTGTGTTACTTGTTTTTTCACTTATTTTGAAAAGTCTCCTAGCCACTGAAAGAGCTTCCACATTCTTGCATGGATGTGTGGATGTATAGGCCCCTTTGGATGAAGGGAGATTTTGGTTTCTAATTTTTGCAAGTTGCAATCACTGCTGAAATAAATGGCCTATGTGGGTTATTTTTTTTCATTTGCAACTGAAGGACGAGTTACCAGAAGTGCAACTCCTGAGTCAGTGTGTATAATAATGATGCATCTTGCTGAACTACTCTCCTGAGTGGAGGTTGCTGCAGTTGTCACAGACACTGGTATGTGAGCACTTTCTATGTTTTACAGAGCTTTCTGGTTTTAGCCAGTGTGACAGATGGAAAATGGTGTCTCCCTAGCTTTACTTTGTATTTCTCGAATGAAGGAAGGAAGGAAAGCAAGGTAGTAAAGAAGCGGGACAAGTGGAATAGGGAAAGAGCTCAACAAAATGGCCAAACATTCTATAGCCAGATAGGAAAGGCCACCCCCCTGGAGATAACACCTAGGCCTCAGTTGTATTTCAGCCTCAGTCCCAGAAAAGTAGCAAAATGTGGGTGAGGCCAGGATCAGCTACAGACACTCAGGACCTCCTGGCACTGACCAATCAGTGGAGACCTTGACCCTGAAAGGGCAAACTGATGTCTTCTGAGACCTTCCCTGAAATCTCTGCCTGTAAGATGGATAAAATCCTCAAGACAAAGGACTCAGCATGGTTCACCCTCTGGGGAGCAGCAGTGCCTTTGCCTTCTCCCGCTTCCTCCCCCACAGGCAGAGACAGCCTCAGTTCATCTCAGGCTGATCCCCTGAACCCCTTCCTGAGGCCCCTCTTCTCTGACTTCCCAGTGAGCTAAGGCAGCCCAGCCTAGGCTTTTCTGTTGCTTCTTCTACCCTAGACCTTTTCTTATTTCATTATTTCCAACTTTAATAAACATATCCTCATAGTCACCTTCTCTCATCAGATCTTTCTTGCATAATTTCAGTAACCCACATGCTACTGGCTGACCCTGGGCAGACCTGCTCAGTGCCAGGCCCCCTGTTCAGTAACAGAATGAGCGAAAAAAAATTGTTATTCGGCCATTTATATTTCCATTCCTGTGAACTACCTGTTAATATCCTTGGCCCATTAAAAATTAGATTATTAATCTCTCAATGGTTTTTAGGAAATTATTGGATCAAGGAAATTAGTCCTTTGAGCTTTACCATATTATCTGAATTTTAAGAAAAGAGGTAAATCATAAAGAAAGATGATGGCTCGGTTCCTTAAAAGCCAAATAAAGGCCACTTAGGATGGCTTTGCTTTGTGTGCCTGCTGTCGCAGGGCGTCTGCAGTGGCTTGCATGCCTGAGAAGTCTGGAGCCTTCAGGTTCAAAGTTGCTCTGCCTATCCTGTTCACAAAGATAGGAATTGAAGTATATTTAACTGCCATTTGAGAAATTGAGTGAAACGTGATATGAAAGAAAAATTAGTATTAAGCAAACTTTGGGCATTACTACTAGACCTGGATTCCAGTCTCAACATTTTCATTTTGGAAAAGTTAACTTAGCCTTTCTGAGCCTATAACTAAGGGAATGATTCCTGCTTTATGGAATGGTGATGAGGATTAAATGAAGTAAGACATTGTACTTAGCGCATAGGCCATGGTAAGTACTCAGTAAACGATAGTCATACATTTTATTTCTTCGTGTTCTTGTCTGTCTCTCTGAGGCAGGAGACAGAATAGGAATGAGGAAGCCCTGAGGTGCCAGCATCCTGGTTACCAAAAAATGCCTTGTAGTGCCTAGCAAGGGACCACGCTATTTTAATAAATAAGCACTGCAGTCTGACCCCTAAGTGGGCATTCAAGGAGGATTGTGGGAAATTGCATGTGCAGAAGCTCAAAAGTTATTATAACCACGTGAGCAAGTGTGGAAAAACCTGCCAAATGAGACAAAGGAATTAAAAAAAAAAAAAAAAAACCCAACCCCTAAAAACTGTGCACCCTTTCAGTGTAAGGGGGCCACTGGTCAGAGGTGGCCCCCTCTCCCATGTTTTGGTAGCAGCCTTTCTTGCAGACCCACCACTGTCCTGTTGAATTTTGTTTCTGCAAGGTTCTGGCTGCTCTACTTGAATCTTTTTTCCTTCCTGCTGGACCTGCAGATGTGAGTGCTGCCTTTGTTCCAGGGCCAGGCAGAGATTACAGACGGTGGTTCCCTTTAATAGGTATTATCCTGAAGTAGAGTAGGCATATCTCACCTCTTGTTTTTATCAATACCTCCCCTCTTGTTTTTATCACTGTTGCCTGGTTGCCTGCTGTGCCTCTTAGTCCTCTGCTATCAAAGGTGGCCTCCCTTTGTGCTCATTCCTCACATTGAGTAAGGTCTGGTGACTGTTGATCTGACTCCTTTGAGCCATCTTTAGTCACCTATTCAAGTCCTGGCTCGACCTTCCATAATCCACCTTAAATAAAAACAGGGGTCCTTTTATTTATACCTCCTGAGAGTCCCCCTAGGGATCTTTACAACCCAGGTCAGGTTTGTGAAATACTTGGAGAGAAAAGTGTCAGGTCAGCCTTGCTCGGAGAAATCACACCCAGAGACCACTGTAGAATCAAGCAGAAGGTTTACTGGGGGGAAAATGAAAACGGAGCCCCAAGGGAAGAGATTTTAGAAAAGTCATCTTCAACTTGACATCATCGGTTGGTATTTTTATCCTAGTGGCTGCATGCAGTTTCACAGATACCTACTTCAGAGGAAAGTTAGTTCATCAACCAAATTCCATTAGCAAGGAAAAACTAAGTGAGTCTATCTGATGAACCATTTGCTTAATTATCACCCAGCAAGGGATCTCTGAATAAGCTAGCTTCATTAACTCATTCCTAAGAGTTTCCTGTCCAGTTCCTTTATCACATTCCTGACAGGTTAGATATGTAAACATTCACTGTTACAGTTTTAACTAAAGTCCAGGTCCAATTAAAGTCTAAAGGTATGTGCTATCTCCAGGTTAGCTGCCCCTGCATCCTGACAAATAGATAAGGTGAAATACCCCTGCCCCCTCTACGCTCACCAAGAACAAGGAATTGATTCAGGTCAGTTGTTTCCCCTCTGGTATTTTGCAGAGACAGGCTTACCTCCTCTCTTTAGGTGCACCTTCTATGTCTTAGTCTGGTAGATGTCCTCTGAAACCAGACTGAACCAGGGCCACATAGGTGGCAAATATTTTGCCACTGTTGGGATCTATCTCACTGGGTTGAGCAATATTATATTGGCCTCCGGTCTTTCTGGGAAATGTACGAAATGACTGGTACATCTCTCTTTCTTCAGCACCTCTCCCAGGGCCAAACTTGTAAAAATTGAGATTTGCTGAGGGCATCCAGTGTAATGGAAGACTTCAGTTTCAATATCAGCAAAAGGGATGTGATTAGTTTATGGTCAATTTTAGTCTGTTTTCTGCTGACCAGCATACCCAACCCTTTGTGTCACCAGAGACATCTGGTAGCTCAGAATGGAGGGATAATGGGGTATGCCCTGCAGCCCATAAAAAGTTCCTTGGGCAGTTGAAGAGGGACACCTCTAAAGAGCCAGGGAGTGCTACTCTTTTGTTGTTGTTGTTTGTTTTCCTAGGTACACCACGGACAAGATGAGAAATACTCCCTCTTTCCCCATAGGATCCCTGTTGGGATGCATTCTTAGAATTGGGGATAAACTTGACCCTGAATATCCCAAGAAAAAGAGGCTAATTTTATAATACAGCCTGGCTTCAGTATAAGCTGGGACATGGGGAAATATGGCCTGACAATGGGAGCAACAGTTACAACATCATATCTAACTAAACCTATTCTGTTGGAGGTTAAGCAAGTGGTCAGAGGTCTTCTACATTCAAGCCTTTATGGCATCGTATTGAAGTTCATCTCTTTACTCTGAGCTGAAGGAGGCAACTCTTTCAGGAGCTAACAGTGATGGTCTAGATGACCCTCTCTTAAGTTTCCCACCTGTGTCTCATGGGGAGGCTAGTAGGTCTTTGAATCCTGGAGCCTCAACCCCCTTAGTTGACTTCTACAACCACTGCTCCACTGTAGTCTACAATATTCCCAAAATTACAAACTGAAGAGAATCCAGGTGGGTATGCTCCTCACCACTCCAGCCTTCCTCCCCCTGAGGGACGAAGCAGGCACAGAAGGTCCTATTCGGGCACCTGTGCCCTTGTTAATAACATACCTGCAGCAGTGCAAAGGAAACTCTTGAAGATCCCTCACACTTCACTAGTAATTTTCAAACCCTAATTCTTGCCTTTGCCATGTCCTAGAGAGACCGCTAGAGTTTTAACCATCTGTTGCTCTCTAGAAAAGAGGCAACAATTTAGAGAGAAAGCTCACAAATATACAGACAAATGATATGATCAATACCCCAATGATGTAGGACCGGCAGGCAGCTCAAACATGCCTGATCAAGAGCTCAGACTGGGACTCTTAACACAGCAGCAGGGAACAGAAATTAAAATACCATGATACAGTGCTTATTGGCTGGAATAAAGTTGTATTAAAAAGCCAATAAATTATGATAAAGTCAGAGTTACTTCTGTGACTCTATCATAGTTTGTTGGCTTTTTAATACAATTCCAAAAGAGAGAAAGGGGAACCCTGCTTTCTTTTGCAAACAATTGGGTAGAGGCATTCTGGAAATATCCTAATCTACATCCATCCTCTCTGGAAGGCCAAGTATTAATGGGAAAACAATTCTTAGCAAGCTCCACATATTCTTAGAAAGCTTCAGAAATTACAAATAGGTCCACAAATTCTTATGGCCAAGCTTATAGGTACTGCCTTCTCAGTCTTTAACAATCATGATTTGGAGGAAAGGAAGAGCAGCTAGCATGAGGAAAAGGGAAGAAAAGCAGGTCAAACTGACAGCGCTTGCTGTTAGCAGTGCCATTGGCAAAGTCCAGTCTCCTCAAGGTAACCTGGGGATACCACTAAAAGGCCAAGGGCAAAAAGATCGAACATGCTTTAAGTGTAAATTCTCTGCACACAGCGAGGGATTGCACAAGGCCATCCCCAGGGCCATGCCCCATGTGCTAAGGAACAAACCCTGATCTCCAGCTCTGGAAGGTAGACTGTCCCCATTTCCAGAGTGGGAAGGGGTCATCACCGAAGGCCATGGCAGCACTGCAGGAGTGAGGGTGCCCTGGAAACAGACTGGCCCCAGCCTGCACCAGCAGCTCAATTTCTACCAAGGAATCCTGGATGACCCTTGATGGGGCAGGTAAGAAAATTAACTTTCTTGTTGATACTGGGGCCATATACTCTGTCCTCAATTTTTACACTGGACCTCTCTCTAACTCAGTATCGTGGGGGTTGAAGAAAAATCTCAAACTTGTTTTTACCCACCTATCACCTGTCATTTTGAAAGCCAGATTTTTAAACATTCTTTTCTAATTATTCCACAATGTCCTATACCATTACTAGGATGAGACCTCTTGGCCAGATTAGGGGCTATTTGGAGTTTCAGGAGGTCCCAGTTCAGATCCTTAAAACTATGTTAGCCAATGAAAGTAAGAAGGACTGGCTTATTTCACTAAGCATACTTTCTAGTTCCATCCATGTTGTTGCAAAGGTTAGGAGTTCCTTCTTTCTGCTGTGTAGTATTCCATTGTGTAAATGTACCAAAGTTTTTTGATCCAATCATCCACTGATGGGCACTTAGGCTGTTTCCAGCACTTGGCTATTGTAAATAGTGCTGCTATGAACATAGGGGTACATAGGTTCTTATGAATTGGTGTTTCAGGGTTCTTTGGGTATAATCCTAGTAGTGGAATTGCTGCTGGATCAAAGGGCAGTTCCATTTTAGTTTTTTACCATACGATCTCACCCATTTCAGGACAATAATGAACAAAATAAATAAGCAAAACAGAACCAGATATATGAATACAATGAATAGACCTTCAGTGGGCAGAGGAGAGGGGTAGGAGGAGGCAAAGAAGGGGAGCAGTTTAGTCAAGGAACTAGTATGGAAGAACCATGGACATGGACAACAAGTGGGATTGACTTTGGCGGGGAGTGGGTGGGTGGGGAAGGGGACAGAGGGAAGGCAAAAAGGAAATGGATGTAATAAAAAAAATACAATTAAGCCCTGGCTGGTAGCACAGTGGATAAGGCGCCGGCCTGCGAACCCAAAGGTCGCAGGTTCGATTCCTCAGCCAGGGCACATAACCAGGTTGCAAACCAGGTCTCCAGTCAGCTCTGTGGCTGGAGGCAGGTGAAATGCAACCATACATTGATGTCTCTCTCCATCTCTGCCTCTCTCCCTTTCCCCTCTCTCTAAAAATAATGAAATAAATTAAAAAAAAAAATACAATTAAAAAATTTTTTACAGTAAGAAGGAAAATGGCATCCCAGAGAATTTTACAGAAAATGGGTCCCCTAGTTTGGGACTCTGGAGCTCCTGGAAAAGCCAAGACTGTTCAACAAGTTCAAATTTGCCTAAAGCCTGGGACAGCCTATCCCCATAGGAAACAGTATCCCATCAAACAGGAGGCCCTGTTTGCAGCCCATCATCAAGAAATCTAACATGGGCTGCTGGTGCCCTGTCAGTCCCCCTGTAATGCTCTAATCCTCCCTGTTCTTAAACCAACAGGGGAGTACAGGTTGGTCCAGGATTTAAGGCTAGTTAATGAGGCTGTTGATCTCCTATATCCCCTTGTGGCCAATGCTTCCACCATACTCACCCAGGTACTGGACTATACTCAATGGTATATTATTTTAGACTTAAAAGATGCCTTCTTTTGCATCCCTGTCCACCCAGATCCCCAATACCTGTTTGCATTTGAGTGGATAGACTTAAAAACAATGATCTATCAACAATATACCCTGCTGGTACTACCACCAGGGTTTAGAGAGCCCTCACCTATTCCCAAGAGCATTGGAAAAGGGCCTAAGGAAATTACAATCACAAGGAGTTATCTTACAATATGTAGATGATATCCTAATCTGTAACCCTTCAAAGGAAGCCTCAGATCATAACACTATCCAAACTCTAAACTTCCTTGGGGACCAGGGAAATTGAGTCTCTAAGAAAAAGGTCCAGATTATTAGATGAAAAGTAAACTAGGAGCTATCCTAACCCTAGGATTTAGCTGATCCCAGAGAGAGTGAAAGTGATCACACTACCTGCAACTAAACAACAACTCCGCTTTTTTTTTAGGAATGGCTGAATTTTGCAGAATTTGGATCCCAAGCTTTGGACTAATTGCAAAGCCTTTATATGAGGCTACTAAGGGATCAGACACTTAACCCATTTCGTGGGAAAAGGAACATGATCAGGCCTTTAATAAAACCAAGCAGGCCCTAGCCAAGGCCCCGGCCCTAGGTATTTCTGACTTAAGTCTTTCTCTTTACATATGGCAGAGAAGTAGGGAATAGCCTTAGGGGTCTAAGTCCAGTGACTAAGCAACAAACCTCAACCTGTTGCATATCTCTGAGAAGCTGGACAGTGTAGCAACTGGGTGGCCTCTGTGTCTAATGGCAGTTCCAGCCATAGCCATGCTAACCAGGAAAGCTGCTAAGTTGACTCTTGGACAAAAGTTAGAGGTTTTAACTCCACATCCAGGCCAAGGTGTATTAGAAATGAAAGGCTATCCCTGGCTAATAGGAAATAGATTAACCAGATATTTTCCAGGCCCTTCTCCTGGAAAATCCTGAAGTAACTATAAGAACCTGTAATATTTTAAATCCAACTTCCTTAATGCCTCCAGAATCATCTCCAGAGTTGACCCATTACTGCTCAGAAATTATTAACCTTACTTATTCCAGTAGAACTGACTTGCTAGATCAACCTTTAGAAAACCCTGATGAAGAGTGGCTCACTAGTGGAAGCAGCTTTGTGCAGAATGGGGATTGAAAGATGGGATGTGCAGTAGCTGGTTTATACCACCAGCCATTGAGACATGACACCTTCCACCCTCAATCTTGGCTTAAAAGGCTGAGATGAATGGCCCTTATCCAAGCTGTTATTCTAGGACAAGGAAAAAGGATTAATATCTACATAGATTCCAGGTATGACTTCCTTGTTCTGCATACTCATGCTGCCACCTGAAAAGAAAGTGGGGGGGGTGCTTCTAGTCAAAATTATAACTAAACTGTAAACCAACCCATCAATCAGAATTGGCGGAAATTGTGTTGAATGGAAGTCTGACTATGAAACTAAAGAAACCACGTCCATCTAGACTAGTGTGAGGGATGGAAACATGACTTGGAGCAGACTGGTCAACATCCTTATGTGGTGGATAAAAATTCAGAAGGGGTATCTCAAGTGAGGAGTCCCAGCCCCACACCAAACCCCCAAGCTCCAAAATCCAGCAGGGATTGAGTTGGTGAGAGAAGCTTATGGAGTCCCAAGCAATTCCTCTTAAAGAACCCACACACAAACTTACTCAGACTTCAGAACTAGGGTAGCAGCTTGAAAGGTACCAATGGCATGCTGGGATGGACTAAAGTGTCTGATATCAGGGTGAGAGCTGGGGGTGAGGGCTTTCTCCTAGACGGAAAGATAGCCAGAGCTTGCAGGTGGGTGCCATATCTGAGACTCCATCAATATGGCTAACACTGTTTGCCCTGCCCTAGAGATCCCTTGAGTCTCCATTCCACCCAGTCTAAAGCTGTTAACTAGCTGTTAACATGTAAAGCTTTTCCATGAATAGCTAGTCATGGATCATGCTTTACAACTTCCTAACTCCTTTCAAACAACCAACAGCTGGCCTCAGTGAGCCTCCAGGCCTGGTAACTCTTGCTAAGTGACCTTATGCCCAGCACTGCCAACAGCCAGCTAGATTTACTGCTTAGCTTCCCCTGGGAATCTCCAAGCCCAGCATAAGTAGCAACCATCTCAGATTGCTCTATATCTCAGGCAGGGTGGCTCCAGGCAAAACACAGTTCAGCGCTGAACTTGGTTTGTACCACCCAGGAAATCCTAGGGCCAGTGCACCCAGTACGTAGCTATAGACGCATTGGAACACCACCACCCTGCCCTGCACAGCTGATCTTCCATGGAGGGTGGAGATTGGTGGTCAGTGGTCACAGCCAGTCCTTGCAATGGACTGCCCTGAGTAAATCCCCCCCATTGACCTGCCAATAGCAACCAAGGCTCAACTACAAGAGGAAGGTGTACTCAGCTCACATGAAGGGTGCACCTTGAGAACCCAGCTTGGTTGAAGGGAGGTTGAGTGGACCCTAAAGGACACCATTATATTAGGCTATACTACCAAGACAGGAGTCATAGCAGCTCCACCTATTATCACACAGAAACAAACACAGGGAGGCTGCCAAAATGAAGAAACAAAGAAACATGGCTCAAATGAAAGAACAGGTCAAAACTCCCCAAAAATTGCCCCGGCTGGAGACACAGTGGATAAGATGCCGGCCTGTGAACCCAAAGGTTGCTGGCTCAATTTCCAGCCAGGGCACCTAACCAGATCTCCAGCCAGGTCCAAGGCTGGAGGCATGTGAAAGGCAACCATACATTGATGTCTCTCTCCCTCTCTGCCTCTCCCTTCCCCTCTCTCTGAAAATAATGAATAAAATACTTAAATAAATAAATAAACATTTAAAAACTCCTTTAAAATAACTAAAAGAAGTGGAGCTAAACAATCTATCAGATGCAGAGTTCAAAACACTGGTGATAAGGATACTGAAGGAACTTAGTGAAGACCTCAACAGAGTAAAAAAGATCCAGTCAGAAAAGCAGGATACACCAATTAAAATAAAGAATTTACAGGGAAACAACAGTAGACTGGACAAAGCTGAGAAATCAATGATTTGAAGCAAATCATAAAGCAAATGTATACATAAAGAAACAAAATAATAAGCAATCAGAATAAGAAAAAAAAATTTTTTTAAATTAGAGTAGTATAAGCAGCCTCTAGGACACCTTCAAAAGGTCCAACATTTGCATCACTGGGATGCCAGAAGGAGAAACGTAAAAGCAAGAAATTGGAAATCTATTTTTAAAAATAATGAAATAAAACTTCCCTAATTCGGTGACGGAAATAAACATGCAAGTCCAGGAAGTGCAGAGTCCCAAATAAGATGAATGCAAAGAGTTCCACTCCAAGACACATCATAATTAAAATGCTAAAGTTTAAAGATAAAGAGAGAATCTTAAAGCAACAAGAGAAAAGAAGTTACCTCCAGGGAAGTTCCCATAAGACTGTCAATTGATTTCTCAAAGGAAGCTTTGCAAATAAGAAGGGATTGGCAAGAAATATTAAAAGTAATGTAAAGCAAGGACTTAAGGCCAAGATTGCTCTACTCATCCAAAATACCATTTAGAATCGAAGGGCAGATATAGAGTCTCCCAGATAAGAAAAAAACTAAGAGTTCATTGTTACCAAACTATTATTGTATGAAATTTTAGAGGGACTTACATAAGAAAAAGAAGATCAAAACTATAAACAATAAACTGGCAAACCAACTAGCAAAAAAAAAAAAAAAAAAATACCAAGGGTCGCTGGTTCGATTCCCAGTCAGGGCACATACCCAAGTTGCAAGCCAGGTCTCCAACCAGGTCCCCGGATGGAGGCAGGTGAAAGGCAACCATACATTAATGTTAAATAAATAGATAGATAGATAGACAGATAGATAACACTTAAAAATGGCAAAAAATACATATCTATCAACAAGTGAATCTAAAAACCAAACTAAGCGAATAAGAACAGAGACAGAATCATGGATATGGACAGTGTTTTGATGGTTACCAGATGGGGAGGGTGGTGTAGGGGAAATGGGTGAAGAGGAGAGGGGATTAAGAAGTACAAATAGGTCATTACAGAATAGCCATAGAGATGTAAAGTACAGTAAAGGAAATGGAGTAACCAAAGTACTTATATGCATGACACACGGACATGAACAATGGCGTGGGACTGCTGGAGGGAGTGGGGTTGCTGGGTGGAGGATGATAAAGGGGGAAACATTGGGACAACTATAATAGCATAATAAAATATAATTATTTTTTTAAAAGAAAGGGGGCCTCATTACTGCAGGGAATTTTCCCATTAAACATAGACAGGAAATTTTAAATGTTAGAAACAGTTAAACTCCTTGAACAAGTACCAGTGATACATTGTAGGGGCCACATGAAGGATAAGTCCCCCATTCCTAAAGGAAATAGCAAGGCAGACCAAGAGGGTAAGAAGGCAGCTCAGAGGCCTGTTACAGAATTAGTCTTATCCCCATCCATAGACAATTCTAACTTGAAGCCTGATTACACATTTAAAGAAAAATCTTGGCCTATAGTGCAAGGCGGGTATCCGGGAAGGGCCCTGGCCAGAAACTTCTCTTTCCCCAGGACTCCCAATAGAATGTTTTAAAGGCCCTGCATGACTCCCTCCACATAGAGAGGGATGCTGCAACATCAGTTAACAAGTTTTGCAGGCAAGGGACTAGTTACTATAAATATTTGCCTGGCCAGCACTCTTTGTATCTACAACAATCCTGGGCAAAATCCCTTTCTCCCCACACCGCTAAAACCAATTCAGCAAAGGGGGTCCTACCCTGGACAAAACTGGCAAATTGACTTTACCAAAATCTAGTAGACACCTTCACTAGTGGATTGAGGCCTTTCCCATACCACTGGAGAAGGCCACAGAAATAGCCATAGCTTTCCTAAAAGAAATAATATCCTGATTTAGACTCCCATGCTCCCTAAAAAGAGATAACAGGCATTCTTTACATCCAAAATCAGTCAATCAATTGCTGAGGCTTTAGGCAGAAAATATTACCTCCATTCTGCTTGGAGACCTCAGTCCTCTTGTGAGGTGGAACAGGCAGATCAGACTTTAAAAAGAACATCTCATAGCCCTGGTTGGTAGCACAGGGATAAGGCATTAGCCTACAAACCCAAAGGTCACTGGTTCGATTCCCCAACCAGGGCACATAACCAGGTTGCAAGCCAGGTCTCCAACCAGGTCCCCAGCTGGAGGCAGGTGAAAGGCAGCCATACATTGATGTTTCTCTCCCTCTCTGCCTCACTCCCTTTCTCTGTCTTTCTGGAAATAATAAATAAAATCTTTTAAAAAACCCAAAAACATCAAGCAAAGCTCTGTCACGAGACTTCTGACAACTGGGCTAAATTACTGCTATAGTCCTCATGAAAATCAGGGGCTCCTCAAAGGTCAATACTAGACTCAGTCCATTTGAGATGCTATATGGTAGGCCTTTCTCAACTCTAGATTTAATATTTGATGCAAAGACCCATCAAGGAATTAAGTACATAATAAATTTAGGGCAGGTACAAAAGGCATTGCAGGAATATGGAAATAAAATCTTCTCAATTCCCAAAGGATAATTCCAGGCCACTGTATCTCCTGAAGATTGAGTGCTTCTCAAAACCTGAAGAGAGGGACCCCTTACAGATCAACTTAACCTGAAATGGAAGGCACCCTACCAAATGCCCCATGGCTATGAAGCTATTAGGGGTCTATAGTTGGGTCCCTATTTCCTGGGCGAAGCCAGGACCTGTCAATTCAGACTTGTCCCGGAACCAGCAAGAAGCCCAGGAGCCCATCTATACCTGTGAACAAGAGAACCTCAAGTTTTTATTTAAAATGAGACTTACTATAGAGCAAGAAAGGTATTCCCACTTCTAATTTTAATTGTCTCAGCCTTGCCAAAATCTTATGCTAAGGATTGGGACAATAGCTTCCTAATAAATACCCCTAAAATGTTGGCTGCTGGGAAAAATTTGGCCAGGTGTTGAATCAGATACCCCAATCTGGAGTTCCCCTCTGGAATAAATGCTCAAATTAGAACCTCCCCCATTAGTAATAACTCCTTGCAGCAGGCTTTAAATTCCTCTCTTTAAAAGTCATAGGGAAACAGAAGCCCCGTTCCCCTTAATGTTTTTGCTTAATGCGTCTTTCCCCAAATACTTTCAATTATACCACTACCTCCCCTATATGTAACCAAACCTTGGGATGCACTCCATATTACAAGGAAACTCATGTAACAGCTATTGACCCGTTTCCAGGCTTGGCCGCCCTCGCCAGCACCCACCAGTTCCTTCAACTTTTCAACTGAGAAATCCATATTTAAGCCCTTAACTTGGTCTATAGTAACTTACCCTAACTATGACCCTAACTGCACTCCAAGTAACACCCATAGCCGCACTGATATAACCCACTCCTTCAGGACAAAAGGATACTTCAGAATGTACTCGTAAAAAGTGGAGTCCTACCTAAATTCTCACAACCCCCTGTAGGGCAACATATTCCAGACCTGAAATTAGGCCCCTATAAAGGTTGTATTTCACCTCCTGTCGCCACACTCCTTAAAGAATACAATTCCACTAATAGGACCACCATTTTTGCACCTCCAGGGCTCATTTGGCTCTGTGGAACTCCTAACAACTTTTTGTTGTTGTTGTTATATTACATTTATCTCATTATCCCCTCTGCTCTCCCCTTCCCCATCTTCCTTATCCTCCACCCACCTCCAACAGTCAATTCCCCATGTTGTCCATGCCCATGGGTCATTCATGCTAGTTCCTTGACTAAACTGTTCCCCTTCTTTGCTGCCTTCTCTCTCCTCCCCTTTCCCTTCCCCTTCCTCTTCCTCTCTACACACTGAAAGTGTGTTCCTTGTATTCATGTCTCTGGTTCTGTTTTATTTGTTTGTTTGTTTGTTCATTAGTCTCCTGTATTAAGTGAGAACATATGGTATTTAATTTTTGCTGCCTGGCTTATTCACTAAGCATAATACTCTCCAGTTCCATCCATACTATCACAAATGGTAGGAGTTCTCTCTTTCTTTCTGCTGCATAGAACTCCATTGTATAAATGTACCACAGTTTTTTTGATCCATTCATCCACTGAAGGACACTTAGGTTGTTTCCAGCACTTGGCTATTTGAAATAGGGACGCTATGAACATAGAGTTACATAGATTCTTCTGAATTGGTGTTTCAGGGTTATTTGGGTATAATCCTAGCAGTGGAATTATTGGGTCATAAGGCAGTTCTATTCTTAGTCTTTTGAGGAAATTCCATACTGTCTTCCATAGTGGCATTCTGCATTCCGAACAGCAGTGCACCAGGGTTCCCTTCTTGACGCATCCTCACTAGCACTTGTTGTTTGTTGATTTGTTGATGATTGCCATTCTGACAGGTGTTAGGTGGTATCTCGCTGTAGTTTTGATTTGCATCTCTCTGATGGCTAGTGATGTTGTGCATTCTTTCATGTGTCTATGGGTCCTTTGTATGTCTTCCTTGGAGAAGTGTCTGTTCAGGTCCTTTGCCCATTTTTTAATTGGGTTGTTTGTCTCCCTGGGGTTGAGTGATATTAGTTCTTTATGTATTTTGGAGATCAACCTCTTGTCTGAGGTGTCATTGGCAAGTATGTTTTCCCATACAGTTGGTTCCCTTTTTATTTTGTTGATGTCTTCTTTGGCTGAGCAGAAACTTTTCAGTTTGATGTAGTCCCATTTGTTAATTTGTTCCTTTATTTCCCATGCCCTGGGAGATATTTCTGTGAAAATTTTGCTGCATGGGATATCTGCAATTTTTTTGCCTGTTTTCCTCTAGGGCTTTTATGGTGGCACTGCTTCTGTTTAAGTCTTTTATCCATCTTGAGTTTATCCTGGTGTATGGTGTAAGTTGGTGGTCTAGTTTCATTTTTCTGCATGTGTCTATCCAGTTCTCCCAACACCACTTGTTGAAGAGGCTACTTGACTTCATTTTGTGTTCCTTCCCGTTTTGTCAAACATTAGTTGCCCATAGAGTCCTGGGTTTATTTCTGGGCTCTCGATTCTGTTCCATTGATCTGTTTGTCTGTTCTTGTGCCAGTACCAGGCTGTTTTGATTACTATGGCTTTATAATATAGTTTGATATCTGGTATTGTGATTCTTCCTATTTTGTTCTTCTTTCTCAGGATTGCTATAGCTATTTAGGGTCCTTTTTTATTCCATAGAGATTTTTTAAGTACTTATTCTAATTCTTTGAAATATGATGTTGGTATTTGAATAGGGATTGCATTGAATCTGTAGATGGCTTTGGGTAGTATGGACATTTTAATGATATTAATTCTTCCCAATCATGAACATGGTGTGTGCTTCCATTTATTTGTATGTTCTTTAATTTCTTTCTTCAGTGTTCCTTAGTTTTCTGAGTACAAGTCCTTTGCTTCCTTAGTTACATTTATTCCTAAGTACTTTATTTATCTTGTTTCTATGGTAAATGGGATTTGTTTTGTAGATTCTATCTCTGATATTTCATTGTTGGTGTATAAAAATGCCTTTGATTTCTGGATATTGACTTTGTATCCAGCTATTTTGCCAAATTCAGTTATTAGGTGGAGTAGTTTTTTAGTGGAGTCTATAGGGTTTTCTGTCTACACTATCACGTCATCTGCAAATAATGACAGTTTTACTTCCTCCTTTCCAATTTGGATGTCTTTAATTCCTTTTTCTTGTCTAATCACTGCATCTAGAACTTCCAAGACTATGTTGAATATAAGTGTAGAGAGTGGACACCCTTGCCTTTTTCCTGATCTTAAGGGAAAGGCTTTCAGTTTTTGCCTGTTGAATATGATGTTAGCTGCAGGTTTCTTGTATATGGCTTTTATTATGTTGAGGTATGCTCCCTCTATTCCCATCTTGTTGAGGGTTTTTATCACAAAGGGGTGCTGTACTTTGTCAAATGCTTTTTTGGCACCTATTGATATGATCATATGATTTTTATCTTTTAGTTTGTTTATGTGGTGTATTACATTTATTGATTTGTGAATATCGAAGCATCCTTGCATCCCTGGGATGAATCCCACTTGGTCATGGTGTATAATTTTTTAAATATATTGTTAGATCAGTTTTGCCAATATTTTGTTGAGAATTTTCACATCTAAGTTCATCAGAGATATTGGCCTGTAGTTTTCTTTCTTTGTTGGGTCTTGACCTGGTTTTGGGATTAGAATAATACTGACCTCATACAAAAAGTTTGGGAGTCTTCCCTCTTCTTGGATTTTTTGGGAATAGTTTGAGGAGGATAAAAATTAGTTCTTCCCTAAATGTTTGGTAAAATTCACCTGTGTAGCCATCTAGTCCAGGGCTCTTGTGCACTGGGAGTTTTTTTATTACTTCTTCAATTTCACTAGTTGTTATTGGTCTATTCAGGCTTTCTACTTCTTCTTGATTGAGTTTTGGTAGGTTATATGTTTCCAGAAATTTGTCCATTTCATCCAGGTTGTCAAATTTCTTGTCATATAGTTGTATGTAGTAATTTCTTACAATCCTTTGTATTTCTGTGGTTTTGGTTGTGATTTCTCTTCTGTCATTTCTGATTTTGTTTATTTGGGTCCTTTCTCTTTTTTTCTTGATACGTCTAGCTAATGGTTTATCAATTTTGTTTATCTTTTCAAAGAACCAGTTCCTAGATTTGTTGATCCTTTGAATTGTGCTTTTAGTCTCTATGTTGTTTAATTCTGCTCTGATCTTGACAATTTCCTTCCTTCTGCTTGCTTTGTTTGTTTTGCTGTTCTAGTTCCTGCAGCTTCTTGGTTAGGTTGTTTGTATGAGTTTCTTCTAGCCTTTTTAGGTAGGCCTGTATTGCTATTTTCCCCTGAGGACTGCCTTCACTGTGTCCCATAGGTTTGGGGTGTTGTGAATTCATTTTCATTTGTTTCCAGATACTTTTCGATTTCTTCTTTGATCTTATTATTAACCCATTCCTTACTTAATAGCATGTTATTCAGTCTCCATGAATTGTATTGTTTTTGGATTTTTTCCCTTGAGATTGGTTTCTAGTTTCAAGCCATTGTGATCTGAGAAGATGCTTGGTACAATTTCAGTTTTATTGAATTTGTGGGGGCTTGTTATATGTCCTACCATGTGGTCTGTTTTTGAGAATGTTCCATGTGCATTAGAGAAGAATGTGCATTTTGCTTCTTTGGGGTGAAAAGTTCTGTATATGTCAGTTTAGGTCCATTTCATCTACAGTGTTGTTCAATGCCACTATATCCTTGGTGTTTCTTTGCTTGAAAGATCTATTCATTGTTAATAATGGGGTATTAAAATCCCCTACTGTTAGTGTGTTGATGTCTATATCCTTCTAAATTTCTTCATAATTTTCCTTATGTATTTGGGTGCTCCTAGGTTGGGTGCATATATATTTATAAGGGTTATGTCTTCTTGATGGATTGTTCCCTTGAGTATTATGAAATGTCCTATGTCTCTTTTTATGTTCTTCATTATGAAATCTGTTTTGTCTGATATAAGTATTGTTACCCCAGCCTTTTATTCATGTCCATTTGCTTGAAATATATTTTCCATCCCTTCACTTTCAGTCTGTGTCAATCTTTTGTTCTGAGGTGGGTCTCTGCCACCTCACACAGCATATGTGTGGGTCATGTTTTCTTATCCAATTAGCTACCCTACATCTTTTTATTGGTGCATTTAATTCATTTATGTTTAAGATTATTATTGAGAGATACTTCTTCATTGACATTTTCCTGCTTTGTTCCTATATTCCTCTCTGTCTCTCTTTGTTTCTTC
>PVIW01007807.1:0-68065 GCA_004026585.1 Noctilio leporinus | reverse complement strand
ACAGAACCAAGTATATGAATACAAGGAATAGGCCTTCAGTGGTCAGGGGAACGGGGTAGGGGGGAGAGAGAGGTAGAGGCAAAGATGGGGAGCAGCTTAGACAAGAACCTAGTATAAAGGAACCATGGACATGGACAACAGGTGGGATTGACTTTGGGGGGAATGGGTGGGTGGGTGGGGGGACAGAGGGGAGCAAAAAAGGGATGGATGTAACACAACAACAATAAAATTAAAAAAAAAAAAAATCCATAAAAAAAAATGCACCTCCCTTGTAAGGCTTACTATTCCAGCCTCACCTACACGTTATAATATTTGACTTCACCTGTTTCTTGACTAAGAGCAAGCAGTTTATAAGAATTTTAACATTTCTGTGGCTGCTTAAGTTTATTCTGGTTCAGTATTTGTTAGGCTGAGCACTTCTTCAAGTTGTCTGTTTTAGAGAAGTTTGCAAGTTTGGGAAAGCCTTTCATTTACATGTGAAACAAATATTGGCAGAATTCATCACATTTAGGTGTTTGTTTTCTACCCAAGAATATGTATCTTTAAGAAGTTAACATTATTTTTTAAAAAATCAGATGGTTTCGTTTTTCTTAGCAGTTTTTCTATTTACAAGCTTATGAAATGTTCCCTTTGTTCTTAAATCTAGAAATTTCCGGAGTAACATTAATTATTTAGATGTGGATTTTTTTTTTAAAAAGTCCCCCTGGCCCGTGAGTTTCTCTGCTGCCAATAGGCTTCTGTCAACAGGAAGGAATTGGCTCAAGGAGATGGGTTCCTGAGAGATGATTAGTAATTCCCTCCTCAGAGCACTGGGCAAGCACAGTAATTGTATCAGTGTTGCATTTTTCAGGATCTTCCTTGTTTTATACTAGAACTTGGTGATTATGGCCTGGAGCTAGGATCTCCTCTTTTCATACTAGAAACAGTTTAATTCTGTTTCTAGTATGAAAAGAGAAACAGAATTATACTGTTTCTGGTATGAAAAGAGATGTTACAAAGAATCTTCCACCTATGCCCCACTTTAGGTATGCCCCACTTTCCTATACAGCTCAAAATTAAATGTTTCTTTAAACTTATAATGCATAAGGAAACACTTCAGTTAAAAAAAATAGACAACTTTTGCTTTAGTGTACCTTCATCCAGGAAATGTTACCAAAGATCCCATGTTAGGTAAAATACAAAGGCAACATTAGCTAAGGTTAATCAGAGAAAAAAAAAAAAAGCAACATTAAAGATTTTTCAAACAAAATGACTGAATACAGGACATTTTTTTCCACAGGTAACAGAAAACCAAAATAACAAAAATAATTCTAAGGTTACTTAAAAATGATTAACTGTAAAAAGAGGCTATCACCCCTGAAACTGAGGAAACTGAAGGGATGAATAGGTTTGTCGGAACCTAAGAGCTTAAGAGGATGGATTCCTCACAGCCAGTGCTTGGACCCATGGAGAGAGGCTCTAAGGAGAGCATATCATGTGTTTAACATTCAGACCTGTGACCTATAACTCCAAACACCAAGGACAAGATGCTGGTATCTCTGAGGAGCCTCTTTGTGGCTGGTGGCAGGAGACACAAAAGAATCTGGAGGTGTGAGTTGGCTGCTCTATTTTGATCATAGACACTGGCAAAAACTAAATGCAGGAAGCAGTCTCTTGTTTCTTTCCCTTAACAACTGTGCTAAAAATAACATAAGAGTATGGTGGCAGAGAAGTTATAATGTGCTAAAGATGCTTCCTTTTGTATAGGAGTAGATGTAAGTACATTTATAGTTGACTATTGATAATGAAATATAAAAGTTCATTATAACTACTGATAGAATAGAAATTTAAAAATAAAACTTCTAATTCTCTAGGTTAAAAGGAAATGAGAAATATATGAATATAAACATATATACATTCATCTTAAAAAAGTGAGTGTTTCTCTCAAACACCTATAAATTACTATCAAAAATTGATGATATGATAGCTTCCACTCCACACATATACTTTTAAAAGAACAAATATAATTTTTAAATTATAGCTTATTGATTATGCTATTACAGTTGCCTCAAATTTCCCCCTTCGTCTGCTCCGTCCAGCATCTCCTACTTCCTCAGACAATCCCCACACCACTGATAATGTCCATGGGTCAGTGTATAAATTCTTTGGCTACTCCATTTCTTATACTGTGCTTTACACCCACCATGGCTATTCTGTAACTACTTATTTGTACTTTTCAATCCCCTCATCTCTTCACATATTCTCCCACACACCTGTCTGGCAACCATCAAAATGTTCTCCACATCCATCATCTTCTCTCTGTTCTTTTCATTTGCTTAGTTTGTCTTTTAGAGCCAATTGATGAAAAATAGTACTTATTTCCAATTTATTGTTCATAGTTTTGATCTTTTTCTTAAATAACTTCCTCTATCATTTCACATAATAATGATTTGGTGGTAATGAACTCCTTTAGTTTTATTCTTGTCTGGGAAGCTCTTTATTTGCCCTTTAATTATAAATGATAGCTTTTTTGGGTAGAACAGTTTTGGCTATAAGTACCTGTTTTTCAGGGCTCTGAATATTTCTTGCCAATCCCTTCTGGCCTGCAAAAGTTTCTTTTGAGGAATCAGCTAACAATCTAATGGGAACTTCCCTATAGGTAACTAACCTCTTTTTTTCTTGCTGCTTTTAAGATTCTCTCTTTATCTTTAAACTTTGGCATTTTAATTATGTGTGTAAGATATAAAAACACAATTATTCTAAACTCAATTCATAAGGTTAACATACTATTCATCAGGTTAGGGATAGATTTAAACTTGGCTTATATCAACCAATTTGACAAATTATTCCAACTAAGAGGAAAAAATATTTCTATATAAACCCATGTGCATATTACACATGCAAATGGAGAAGTCCTACAAGAGATCATTGTTAATGAAGTCAAATGGTAATGAAAATGGATCACAGCCAATTAGACTTCCATCTAAAAATAGAGGAATCATTCAATATTAAGAATTTCATTTACAGAGCTCATTCCATTCATGTCTTATGCTAAAATATATAAGAATGTAAGTACTATTGAGAAATAAACTCACCTTGTCCGTAAAACAAATAGACACTGAATCCAGGAGTACAGCAAAAGCAAGGCTTTTATTGACAGTATTGCAAGACTGGGTATCTAGCCGGTGGCAGGCACACCAAAGTGAGAAAAATGGGAGATTTTAACCCTAACACAAGCAGTCCCTCCCCCGTATCCTCACTAGCTGAATACTCCAAAGTTACACTCTGGTGTGATTGTGTCTAAAGATGATTGGCCATTCCCCACCACTGTTTTGTCCTCAGAGGCATCCATGACAAATTGCGTAAGTCCCTAGCCCTTAGGGCTGTTACCTCCTCACCTGTGTACACTAGTTCTTTCTTTATTATCCTGTTTACTCAGACACCTCCTGATTCATTTGTGGTTTGTCCCAGCCGTTAATAATTTTCCGCTGTGGCTTAGCCTGTTTTGAAAGTCACCTGCTTCCTTATTCCCTACACTATAATGTATTAAATAATAATTATTATTTAAAATAGGCCCCTGCTGGTGGCTCAATGGAATGGCAAAGGCCTGTGAACCCAAAGGTTGCTGGTTCAATTCTCCAGCCAGGACACCTAACTAGGTTGCAAGCCAGGTCTCCAGCCAGGTCTGTAGCTGGAGGCAGGTGAAAGGCAACCATACATTGATGTCTCTCTTCTTCTTTGCCTCTTTCCCTTCCCATCTCTTTGGAGATGATAAATAAAATATTTTTTTAAATAATAATAAAATAAAAAATAAAATAAAATGGTCTTTTCTGCTTTACAAAAGGACAAAATTCTTATGTGATGCCTGGATTGGATTTACTACATCAAAATTAATTATGTAATTTCTATACAAACTATAAATGCCACATTAAACAACTCCATACAAATCTTGGTGAAAAAAACAAAATCATCCAACTATTCAAATTCTCTTGAGATTTTTATTCAATGCAAGAGAAGAAAAAAGTTGAATAGCACTTCTGGAGAAAAGAAAATCACATAGACATTAGCATTATTAGTGCTGGTAAAAAGCACATAATACTCCTGCCTGGCTTATTCTTCAATTCATCTTGAAAACCATTTCATATAACCCAAAATCTTTTGTCACATTCTGCTCAGAAGATGCCACAGCTCTTTAGTGCTGTCCTGAACCTCCTCTCATCACCTTCAAGGATAAATTTTACTACATTTCATCAAAGAAGAAAAGGTAATGATGTGGAAACTGCCTCAACTCACTTTCCTTCCGCACAATTTACTTTTATCCAAGATCATTTCTTTCATCTTTCCTCTGTCACAGTGAAAGAGATCTTTTAATATCCAAAGTTAATACATTTCTAGAGTGGTGCTTGGAATAGTTGTTTTAAGATGGGAAAGAATTGAATATGTTTATGCACCAGACAGAGAATCTGATTGATTGAGCAAGGATAACAAGATAGCTGGCGAAGATGGACCGCAGTCAAGAGACAGGTCTCCTATTCAAAACCTGTCATAGGCGCCACCAAACTAGAATTCTAAACTTCACTACTGTTCTCATGTAGCATCATATACTATTTTTATCATATATGTCTATAGCAGTCATATCTACAATATATTAATGTTTTGCCTTTTTCTTTGCTATTTTTAATTCTAAATAACTTCAATTAAAGGGAGCAAAATAAAGCTGAAACCCTGAGCAGCCTCCCAACTCTGATGTGTACTTGCTCCTTCCTTGATCATCTCCAAGCTGCAGGCATTCATCCCAGAATGCACCATTTCTCTTACAGACAGAGAGCCCATGTCTTATCTTTTTGACTTAATGCAGTTTCCACAATGAGGACACTAATGTGGCCTATGGAAAAAGAAAACCTCCCTCCTTGGAATAGAGACTGCACAGAGGAATCAAATTAAATCTCTGCCAAAAATAATGCAAGTGATTTGTTAAGAATAGGTATATATTTGATTTCATCAAAACCTTAACAAAACATCTGCAGCTGCCATATATAAAACATGAGAGAGAGCATGCTGATTATAATCATACATTAACTTTATGATTAAACTCAGAATATATACTTCAGTATGGTGAGTAATGTGTTGTCACAGCAGATCCAATTGAGATGATATAAAACTCAATATTAATTACCCATAGCTGTAGCCCTTTCCACTCCCCTCCACCAACACTTATTCAGCTATTCTTCAGAGTGGGAGCAAACTCTGATAAGGTGTAAGCCAATACAGGATAGAGGGCGCAGACTCATTCACACTTCATTGCATTAGGCTGTAAACCCAGCTAATGAGGTACTTGGTGATTTCCACTTTCAGTGGCAAACAAAAGAAGCAGCTGCACTTCTAATCTTGTCAGCAACAGTGGTGTCAGAACAAAGTCACTGGGAAAAGCCTATCATCTTAACTTCAAATTCATATTTTGCTGGTTAAAATTCATACTTCTAATCCCTTCACTGTATCAACGCTTTGTTGAAAAGTAGCATCATTTACAATCCTGACAGCAGGGGACGGAGGTGCCAGTGACCGAAGATGTGTTATCATCTGACTTCAGTAGTGGTGTAGAAATCCAAACAATACTGCAACATGTTTTCAACAAGAAAAATTCCCTTAAAAAGGTGAAAGTTCTGCGAAATAGATTTTCATTTATCCTTTCATAGATTTTCTTTCTGAGTCTTTCAGCAAATAAGATTTTAACAGTTTTCTTCCCTTCCGTCATAATCACTATTTTTGTCAAGTCTGTAATGACTTGACAAATAAAAATGTATTAAACATTTTGCTTGAATAAGGTACTTTTAACTGTTCAAAAAACTTTGAAGTTTTTTTTTCCAGTGGTGATAATCTGTTTAAGCAAAAGGGTAGGAGACTCAGAAATCCAAACCTGCTATGTTCTGCAAAGTTACACATAAAGTCAATGTATTCATTCGCAGATTCCTACAAATGTAGATGGAGATATGAATTCTAGACCTTATCCCTTATGTGCATAAGGAAGAGGAAGGGCGCTGGGGTCGCCTCCCTTAACTCCCTTCTGGAACCTTACTATCTGTCCAGATAGCAACAAACACAGCCTTTCTCAAGGCAGCTTCTCAACTCATGTTTTCCTTTCATCTCACCACCTGTTCCAGGACCAGGGGATGATTTTTAATCTATTACAGGATGGTCTCTCATTCTTAAAGTGTCATTTCTCCTATACACTTTGATTATATCCTAAATTGCCTTTGGTTTCCTAAATGCTTAGGTATTTGTGAAACCTGCCATCCTCTTCCTAAAGACAGCCCATACAAAACTTGCAAATACTTGAGTGAAATGTAGGATGCAATGGAAGAAAAGAAGAGAAAGAACCAACTGAAAGGGAAATAGTTGATGTTTAAAAAATGTCCTTCCAGCCCTGGCTGATGTCACTTAATGGTTGAGCACCAGCCTACAAATCAAAAGGTTGCTGATTTGATTCCTGGTCAGGGCATATGCCTGGGTTTCAGGCCAGTCCTTGGCCGAGGGCAAGCAGTCTCACACATTGATGTTTCTCTCCCTCTCTTTCTCCCTTCCTTCCCCTCTCTCCAAAAATACATAAATAAAAACTTAAAAAAATAAAAAAGAATGTCTTTCCATGCTTTAACCTATGATTTAAACAAAAGCTGTTCAAGTTGAGGAAGGGGGAAGTCAGTACAATGCCTACTTATTTTGTAAAAGGAAACATTTTGCTTAATTACCCTCCTTATTTCCTAATTTTTTGTAATATGTCTAGTTTTCATTAGACTCAGAATGTTATTTCTGAAATCCTTACCTAACTTTTGATTAGAAAGCTTTAACCAGGACTATATGGGTAGAAGTCAGAAAGCCCATGAATTGGGATAGTAAAACAGTAACTACATCTGTACTTTCCTTAACCTTTAATTGAAAAATAATATTTTCCTGCATTAACAATATTGATAAGAGACTGTAGTATTATTACTATTTCTGAGTTTTTAACCAATATAAATTATAGGTCTATTCATGTAATATTACAGTTTATACCTTTTAAAATATATTCGCAATTTTCGTGATTAATTTTATTAGTTACTTAATACATTAATAAGAAAGCATGCCCTGGCTCAGTTGATTGAAGCTGTGTGTTGATTCCAGGCCAGGGCACATAACCTAGATTATGGGTTCCTCCTGGTCGAGTCCTTTATGAGAGTCAACCGATCAATGTTTCTCTCTCACATGTTTCTTGCACTTTCCCTCCGCCCCCCTCCTCCCTCCCACCCCCCAGGTCTCAAAAATCAATAAGCATGTCTTTGGGTGAGGATAGAAAATAAAAGAGAGAGAGAGAGACAGCAGGCCCTGGCTGGTAGCACAGTGGATAAGGCGCCGGCCTGCGAACCCAAAGGTCGCTGGTTCGATTCCCCAGCCAGGGCACATAACCAGGTTGCAAACCAGGTCTCCAGCCAGGTCTGTGGCTGGAGGCAGGTGAAAAGCAACCATACATTGATGTGTCTTTCTCCCTCTCTGCCTCTCTCCCTTCCTCTCTTTCTAAAAATAATGAAATAAATTTTTTAAAAAAAAGAGAGAGAAAAAAAGATATATTACCCTATCCATGTGTTTTTGTTGTAAATATTTCTATAGCTAAATTTCCGTATAACTAATTTTCTTTATAATTACATGCATTTTATGGTTTTCATTTCAAACATTAGTTGAAGAAGGGTATATGATGTTTATTAGGTGGCCAAATGGATACATGATACATATGCAAAAGTTTATAAACCCATGTGTGAATATAGTTTCTGATGGAGTCAGATCTATTTCTGTATTACCCACACCCCTAGCAGAGCAGAACCATGAGGGTCTTTAGTTAGTGACTGGATAGTTTCTGATCCTTGATTCGCAATTGCATTGTGTGGAAATATGATGAAACAAAAAGAAAATGTAAAGCCTGCTTGTACTTTTTGACCAAAAACAAAGAAAAACATGTTTTACTAATAGTGAATGGGTGGAGTGACACTGACATCCTCACCAGGTCCACATATTGGACACTTATTTGTCACTTACATGACAGTGATGTGGAGAATTCCTAAAGGGTGGATAATCATGGACTCATTTTCTTTCACTAGCAGTCCATTATACTATATTGCTAGTTTTATGCTGTAAGATGTCCCTAATGTGGTTAAATAAACAATACCTTTGAATAGTAAATTCTACAATCATTTGTAATGTGATGGAACTGAGTTTAAAGAAGAGTCACTAAGTTTCCATTGTTTCCACTCACTTTTGCTGACCTTATCTATAATAAGTCGGTAGTTTGCTAATCAATTAAGATATTAAAAATGTCACAATCTATCATTTCAATATAAAAGTGGCATTTTATATTTTTAAAATATTTTATTTATTTATTTTTAGAGATGGGGGTAGGGAGAGAGAAAGACAGGGAGGGAAACATCAATGAGTGGTTGCCTTTTATGAACCCCCAGCCATGGACATGGCCCACAACTCAGGCATGTACCCTGACTGGGAATTGAACCAGTGACCCTTTGGTTTGCAGGCCAGTGCTCAAACCACTGAGCCACACCAGCCAAGGCTAAGGATAGCATTTTAATGTTAGGGGAGAAAAGTGACTACTGTTTTAGATAAAGTTTTCCTGTAGAAAGAATAGTTTAAAAAGAGATGCTTGGAAATTTTTCATTTTTATGCGATTTCATTGCCACAAATATTTGCCATATATGTTTGACGGCTCAAGACTATGAAACAAGATATAGAAGCTAAAAAGGTGCAAAATTAAAAATTTCAGTGCTTTTATGTTTAGTAAAAACATAAAAACACAACATCTTAGTCTGTATGAACTACCAGGATCAGGAAAAAGAAAAATGTTCTATCTGCATTTCAACAATAATCTGTATATAATTAGAAAATATGATAGATAATTATCATAATGGTTTAATAAGTGTTATCAACAATGATTTTTGTAATTTTTATACATAGATTTTTGTAAGGCATTTTTCTTAATCTATGACTATCATTAAAAATATTATAAAAAATAAATAAGGCCCTGGCTGGTGGCTCAGTGGGTACGCACTGGCTTGCAAACCCTAAAGTCACTGGTTTGATTCCCAGCCAGGGCACATAACCAGGTTGCAAGCCAGGGCTCCAGCCAGGTCCTTAACTGGAGGCAGGTGAAAGGCAACCATACATTGATGTTTCTCTCCCTCTTGGCCTCTCTCTCTTCCCCTCTATCTGAAAATAATAAATAAATAAATAAATAAAAATCTTAAAAAAAAAACTGAACTTTGCAAAAGATCCTTAAATTGGTAAACTTAAATTTTAAAAAGTCATGAACATATTAATAGTTTGTTATCAATGGAAATCATATTAATTTTAGTGAAGATAAATGTTTAGTACCAGTAATAAGAATATTATATATTTTATATCACATAAATCTTACCTCATTCACTTTATATGTTTTATATGTATTTTACAATATAAATAAATACTAGTTTTGTGATAAGTGTATATAATTTTGAGGTTAATAAACATATTGAGATACAAATTTTAAAATGTTTTTACTAGTAGGGCTCATAATCCCAAAATTTGGTACATCACCAGAATAAACATGTAAGAATTTCCATGAATGAATAATACTGATTTAATCCTTTGTCAACAGATTTTTAAAATAATTCATTCACTGTTATATTGACTGCTTTGCTTTTAATATCCCAAATGGTCATTTGAAAACCATTTTCTCTTGAAGGTCACTTGAAATGGCTTGTACTAGCAAGGCTATTTGTTTTATGTTTAGATTAATTCCCGAGTTCTTATAATTATGGGCATATTTT
The DNA here is from genome assembly GCA_004026585.1 of Noctilio leporinus. Classification (NCBI taxonomy): domain Eukaryota; kingdom Metazoa; phylum Chordata; class Mammalia; order Chiroptera; family Noctilionidae; genus Noctilio; species Noctilio leporinus. Next base: position 58,244 of record PVIW01007807.1, on the reverse strand, counting down.
ACATGCTCTATGTTCCATAACATGGACACTCTCTCTTGCATTAGTGTTGTCTCCTGAGTAAATATTTTAGCTACACATGGAGTTTTCATTAACCTTTGTTGCTGTCCCATCCTCTCCCCACTCTCAATGAATGCCTTCCAGTGTGATTAGCGATTCAGACTTCTTGGATTACTGCAAACATCTCCTAACCAGTCTCCCTACCCTTGATACAGCCTGTTGAATATTACTGCTAAAATATTTCCAAAAATTAACCCCATACTTGAAACTCTTTGATAGCTTGCCTCCAAAACAAAAAACAAACAAACAAAAAAAACAAACCCAATTTCTGAGCCTTTTAACAGTTTTTTAAAAATTTTTATTTATTATATTTCAGAGAGAGGGGAGGGGAGAGAGACAGAGAGGGAGAGAGACATCAACATGTGGTTGCCTTTCACCTGCCTCCAGCTAAGGACCTGGCTGGAGACCTGGCTTGCAACCTGGTTATGTGCCCTGGCTGGGAATTGAACCTTTAGGTTCACAGGCTGGCGCCTTATCCACTGTGCCACCAGCCAGGGCTTAACAAAGCTCTTGCTTGATTGGACCCTCATTAATTCAGCTTCCTTTAGACCACTTGCACTTTCAGATCTTGGTCCACTTGTCCCCACACTATTGTATATGCAATTTGTGCTGCTGAAAATCCTGTTTCCTCACACCTACCACATTCTCCTTTAATCCTGGCATCTTTTTTCATTCAACTGATGTTTAGCCTTCATCTGTTCCATTTTATTTGGTTTAACATTCCTGGACTTACTTCCATCACCCCTACCTCTATGTTTATCCATTCATTTACACGTTTTAAAGTAAATTCTATAATTAGCAAGAACACCTAGACAAGGTCTTGGAGCACACAATCCAAAATGTTACAATTCCCTGAATTTACCAACAGAAATGCAATGTTGAAAGTTTCTGTGCAATGTTCTCAAAGAGTGGGTTGTTTTTTAATCTGAATTATACATCCATTGAAGTGAGAGGAATAAAGGCCCCCTAAATTCAAGGGGAAAGGATATTGCTATACATACCTACGCTAACTGAAGAATGTGCAAGTATTTTTAATATCCAAAGCATTTTTTACCTTTTATGTTTTTAAAAGCAAGATAATTGGCAATTCTGTCTTTACATGCAAGTCAAATATTGTTACTATAACTGTGAGAAGAAACATTGAGCGTCCTTATTAAATAAAATAAAATCTCCACAAATTATATAAAATGGTATCAAAGGTAAAATTGAAAAGCAACAGAAAAAGGAGAAAATATCCTTCGTTTAAGAAGATAAATTTATACTCTCATTCAGAGCGATTTAACAAATGCAAAATGTTAAGATGTTTTTGAAATGAGTGTACTGGGGAAAGAAGATTACTAAATTCATTCAGATGCTAATTTAAAAATTAATTGTTTTTAAAATATATTCTAGATAAAGCTCTCAGAGTGAAGTTAAAAGTGTCTTCAAAAGCTATATTGATAAGTGATACTGTTAATGTGGCTTTATCTCTGGCCAATTTCAACTTCTAAGTATTATTTTCAGAATGGAAAGGAATCCCATTGTGAAGTGGAATTTCATTGGAAACACCACATTATTTTTTCCACAAAACTTTTCAACTGTCATCCTGGAAACACTGATTATTCTGTAAATAAATATTTCTTGTCAACGGTTTTTTCAACTACGTGTGTGGGTACATGTCCGTGTCATTTTTTAATTAGTATTAGTAAAATAAAGTGGTTTTTAAAAATATTTTCAACTTGGTTTTAGCTTGTTGTTGGAGCCAGGGGTGTGTGCCTGCAATTCCAGTTCAACACATTTACTACCCGTCTTTGTCCCATGCTGACAGGCCCCTGTCTATTGGTTCCCTTTGTGTAAAAGGATTAATCTTTTTGCTCTACCAATGTAAGATAGCTGATGTGCTCTAACCGATGACATGTGAGTGGAAGTGATGTGTGCTGCTTCATAGTATAAGATTAAAAGCCATTGTGTGGTTCTACCAAAGCTCGTTTCTTCCCAACATAAGGCCAGCAAGTACAGACAGAAATTTCAACTTACATTCATGCTAGAATAAATGTCTGTAGCCACCCTGCAAAGAACAATAATATGAGAAAAAATAACCTTTATTATTGAAGGCTATGGAGTTACTGCAACCTAACTTCATAAACACTAATTCAGAAGGACACATAGTGGCCCACTTATGACAGATGCGCCCTAAGAATAATGCCTCCTTAGCACTTGCTTCTGCACACAGTTTTTATCTTATACTTCTAGCTTATTATGCCACTAATTTATTCTTACATCTGGCTCCTCTTGGTAGTTTAAGCATTCTTAAGGACAAGGTCCAAGTTTTATTCCTGTTTTCCTTGGGCCTAATCTGAATCTATAATAATACCTTGCCTTTTTTTGTTTTGTTTTTTAACACTTTCTATATATGTAGTATCAGCTTTAGTACCAATCACTTAATGAACATTATCTCATCTAATTCTCACCACAGGCACATGAGTTACAGAGGCACAAAGGTTTTATGCAACTTTCCCAAGTCAGCACAGGTGGTAAATGCAGAAGTGGTATTCATTCAAATTTCTATCTTTGTTTTAAATCACTGTCATAGTGCCTCCCTAAAGATATATATTTTAATGACATTATTTCCATAGCATACAAGTAGCGTTATGGACACTGAGATAGATTAGTGGCTGAAAGATAGGCATGATATATGTGAGTTTAAGAAAAATACAGAAAAAAGATATAAGCAAGAAGAAAATGGAGGGAAGAAAGGAAAGGACAACAGGGAAGAAGGCTAAACTAGTGCTCTCTTTACTTTTGTTTTAATCTCTTACATTTAGATGGTGTCCTTCTTCTCTCCTTGCCAGGCCCCCAGCCCATGCTTCCCACCATGTTACTGCCTAGGCCATAAGATGGGATTTCCAAAGCAGGACCCAGCCAGTAGAACCCGGTATCCTCAGATGGCAGCAGGAAGCCGGACGTCTTGGCAGAGCATTGGATATGGACTTTCTGAGATCATAGAAGCAGGCCTTCAAGCTCTGGTTCCACACCAGCTTCCACTGAGGCCCCAAGCTCAGGGGTTCAGGGTAAGAACCTCACAGTACAGAGTCTACTTTGTTATTTCACCCTTTGAACTTCAAATTCCTGAGTTTTAAAGGGGATAGCAAGAATACCAAACTTGTGGGATTTTATAAGATCTAAATTTTCTGGTACACGGTGAACTCTTGGTAAATGACCAAATTATATTTTGTCAAATGGCCAAAATATGTATTTTGACTTGGGTCAAAATATAGAGTTTACCAAGAATGCATTTGTTTATTTTTCCCAACTGAACAGTCATTAAAGTTTCTTGTCTAAAAAGCCTATGAATTCCTCTGTAAAACTCTCTGAAAATATTAAATGTATTTCAAGGAAGTACTTAAATGTTATCAGGATATATTTTTGAGAAGATTTTTCACAAACCAGGTAGTGGTGATTTATAGAAAAGACTCCTTTTCCTGTAGTTTAAAAAATACTATTCTAGCAAAATACTTAATACATTTGGATAAACAGACATTTTAGAGCTTTCTTCATGTTGTTTTAAATTACTTTTTAGAAAGAGCATAAAACTTTCATATAGATTTGAAGGTCAATACCCAAGCTTATCAAAAATAGATTAAAAACTGTTTTGTAGTTTCTAACATAAACATCCAAATAGAGATTATTGGTGCTAGAATAATAAATATATTACTTTCATTTTATTTACATTCATATATTAATTTAACTAGCTTATTTTCTTTAAAAGTGACCTATTCATAGTAAGTGTTACAGATTTTTCAGTTAGAATATAATAATTGGAATATATTTATTTAGTTGATAAAAATATATCAATAAAATATATGTAAGGAAGGTAATATAAGAATATGTTAAACACATAGAAGGTATTACATAAGTAAATATAAATTAGATAATACTCTTCAGTACCATATGAAATAAAGGAAATGATCAATGTATTTTCTTGATTTAAAAATTCCATCTTACTAGCACTTCTCCTCTAACCCAAGTAACCTACTTCACTCATTTTAGAATACATTTTAGGATCATTTTCTTTATCCTTGAGTCTCATCCTTTTTTCTTTCTCACCATGCAATAAGTATAAAATAAGTATATACTCTCTCTGTCCCTGTTTCTTCAGAAACCACTTCAGCTTGCAGAAACCATTATTTTAAAATCCATCAGTATCTTTATAATAGAATTAATACTCACTGAAATAGTTTTGAATTATTCTCTAATCTCTTCCACTTTTCACACATTTGTCTTTTACCCTAGGTAGAAACTATAGTTTTTGTTAAGCTTGTATTTCCATAATGCACAGAACACTGAACTAGAGTGTATAGTTTTAAATTTTAGTCCTTGCTTTCCTATTCACTCATCAATAAGTAAGTCACCACTATAGTTATCAATTTTCTTATCTTCAAAATGAGAGAATTGGATTGTCTCTAATATTATTTTCACATAAAACAAACTTCCTTGCATGTTAGGCCTTAAAAGTATTTATTGAATAAATAAAACAAAATAATTATTTAGATTTCTGTTCATATTGAAAAGGCCAAAATTTCTGAAATCCCAAATTTAGAAACATAGTTCAGTTTCATGGCAGATATTGTGAGAAATAATTTAGATGCAGCCACTTCAAAATGGAATTGGTGCCCTGGCTGGTGGTACAGTGGATAAGGTGCCAGCCTGTGAACCCAAAGGTCACTGGTTCAATTCCCCAGCCAGGGCACATCATAACCAGGTCTCCAGTCAGGTCTGTGGCTGGAGGCAGGTGAAAGGCAACCATATATTGATGCTTCTCTCCCTCTCTGTCTCTCTCCCTTCCCCTCTCTCTGGAAATAATAAATAAAATCCTTTCAAAAAAAATTTAAAAATGGAATTGGAGCTGCTACCCCAGAAGAATTGCCTTGCTCATCATGCTCCCCCAACCACTAGAATATTTGAACTGGACAAAATAATCTTTAGATGGGGCCAAACCAGCATTTGCTTACAAACAAATATTTGTCAAGTTTACAGGAAAGCAGACATCCTGACTGTAAGACCTGAAAATTTAAAACATTTCTTTAGAATTAGCAGCACCATGTAGAGCTAAAGAATAACTTGGCTTATTTGCTCTTACACAAGTTCTTCCCTTCTGTTCATGTAAATGGCTTTCCTTCCCTGTCTCATAAATACCTCTTGCCTTCACTTAATTAGAACAATATTTGGCTTTCTGTCTGAATCGGTTCTTTCAGAATAGCTACATTTTGATCTCAAACACTTTTGGCCTCTCACTTTGGCTTTTATTTTTATGTTAACATAAAGTGAAACTAAAATTGAAAAAAAATTTATAATATCCACTTTGAGGCTTATTTTCATCAGGCAAAGCCAAACTTTATTCACATTTGGAAAATGAGGTAACTTTTTTTCATATGGGAGAAACACAAGTATTAGAGGTAGGAGGTGACCTAACTGACATACACAATAGCAAACATTTCACTCAGCCACTAAAAGACTGAGCTGTTTACATTATGTTAGGAATTTTTTTCCTATTTCTGTAGCAAGTTATTGTCCATGTAGGTGATAATTTCAAGTGTCCTTATAAAAGCACAATCCAAACTCCCTTTCCCACGCTGCTTCTGTTTTGAATGTGACTAATGTTGGGGCTTTCATAGAAACATTGCCTCATGTAGTTTGTATGCACAAAGCAGACGTAATCTCAGATGATCAGGTACCTGCTCCTTCTATGAAGAAGTATCTACAACAGGCAATTAATTATGTTACAGGTCCCACTTAGTCATTTATAGACGATTTGACAGTACTGTTCATGGGCATTCTATTGATCTGTAAGTGTGGCTAATTTATCTTTCCTTCCTTATGACTGAAGATAATGTAGAGCACATTTTCTTTTTCTTGTCTTGCAACCAGGTTTCCCGTACTAGAGTTTCTTTTTCCTCCTTAAAATGTTATTGGATTCATTTATAAAATCCAGCATTTATATAGATGTGAAAGTCTTCGTTCTCATCACATAGAGATATTTACAAAAATACACAAATGGACCTGATTTAATAAAATAGGCAAGTAAAAACGAGCTCCAGGATCCTTCAAATTCTCCCTTCACATGTTCATAGTTACCTCTCATAAGACAAAGCACAAAGGCTTCAAAGAAATGCTGCTTTGCCTTCCTTTGCTCTGTTCTCAATACATATACACACACGAAGGTGCTACAGAGGAGAAAGGCTGTCCACTTCTGAAGAAAATACTTCCTTTCTAGCATCTGTCACAGCCTTAGATTATTTTGTGACCAAGAAGAATAGGGCCATCAAATGAGGGGCAGAGAAGTGGACTCAAACAACTTATTAACTTTATTTTCAAATATATCCACCTCAGAAAATGATGGCCAGCCTAAAGGTGAGGGAATTATCAATTTGCATAAATCCTCTTAAGCCTTTTCCTCCAGTGGCTGTGGAGAGAATATAGATAGAATAGAGAGTTCCAGAAAGCAAACATGATCTTCACTATGTGGGAATCATGGTCTAAACTTAAACCAATTTTTGGAGCATCTTCCAAAATGCATCTTTCTAGTTTTCCTGAGGAATTGTGTTCTTCTTAATATCCATCATACCAAGTTTGCAAAATAAATACTAATTTATACATAGGCGTGATAAAAGCAGAATAAAACAAAAAATAGCTTACTTGTCAATTAAATAATAACAAGCATTTGGGAGTTTAATTGTGTATTCCTCTCTTTTTCCTTATCTTAAAGTATACCCTATAATATTCCAGGAGAACTGCAAGATTTGCATATAAATCTAATTGTGTGTGTTCATGCAAAACGTTTCAATTCATGACAGACTATCTACAGATCTTAAAATTAATTTGTGAGGAAAGAGCCATTGTGTTCAGAGAAAAAGTATTAAGCCTGCTCCACCTGCCCCTTTTCTGCCTATAGTGTAGACTTACCTGAACTGTAGACTTTCTTCACCTAAGAAAAGAGCAACATGTCCGAGAAAGGTGTAGAAATGAACTTGGCCATGTATACCTCTGCACTTCTGCATAGGTACTTATTGGTTTCATTATTATGGAAGAGAAATGTAGGGCTCTACCTAAAATTGAGAGGAGATTGATCCAAGTAAGTCACTAAATCTTGTGACAATGGGAAGTTATTTTTTCACTTTCATCAAATAGTAAAGCCACGAAGCTTTTCAGCCATAGACTATTTATGTATTTCCTCTGTGTAAATAAAGTTTTCTGGCTAATATCAAGAACCTTGCATTCTTTGAGTTTTAAATTAAAAATTTAACTAGATTGAACTCAGTAGATATATTTATTTATGCAGTTATGTCCATCTTAGGTGTATTGCTTGCAATCATGCTGATGTCAGTCACAGAGCTCTTTATACAGTTTGGAGACAGAATGCAGTATTTTCAGGAAATTTAATGAAACCTTAATATTTTGACAGCAACTACTTCACTTTCAACCATCTCTTTCTGATACGGAAACTCCAAGGTTCAGTGTTTACGTCTTTGAAGTCTGTCACACTATTTCTATAGACAAACTTATAGAAAAAATGTTTAACAAAGTATCTATTGATATATAGAGCAAACCATAATATCAAATTGGAAAAAGAAACTTTCTTATTAAAAACAGAATAGACCCTGGCTGGTAGCACAGTGGTTAAGGCGCCGGCCTGCGAACCCAAAGGTCGCAGGTTCGATTCCCCAGCCAGGGCACATAACCAGGTTGCAAACCAGGTCTCCAGTCAGGTCTGTGGCTGGAGGCAGGTGAAATGCAACCATACATTGATGTCTCTCTCCCTCTCTGCCTCTCTCTCTTCCCCTCTTTCTAAAAATAATGAAATAAAATCTTAAAAAAAAAACAACAAAAAAAAAACAATAAAAAACATCAAGGTCACCAATTCTTCTATTCAGAGTTTTCCTAAAGCTACTATTTAGGTCCAAACTTTTACCATAGAGGAAGAAGAGAGAAGTTTAAGACTACAATACTGTCCATAGTTTAATAGTAAAAGCGATATCATGGGTGGCATATTATCATAATTCCCATATTCTTCTTAGAGATTCTATAGACTATGTGCTTAATGTCACCCACAGTGCTATAATGGACATAGATGATTTTATCCAGTGTCATGTAGTTGACATCATAAGCTCAGGTGGTAAAAAAAGGGATATATTTTGCCTAAAAGTTCAAGTGAACATTTTAAAAACATGAGTTGATCTTAGAGAAAATCCAAGTTTAAAAACATTTGACCTCATCAATTCGAATAGAACTTTCAGAATTTAGAAACTTTTTAAAAAGCCAAAAAAAATTTTATCTTGGCATTTCTCTTTCACAGTCATTTAGGTAAATTACTACCAATCTGAGACTGTAATAGTTATCTGTTACCAAATAAAATTTGGATAGTTTGAAAAGACCCAAAGGAAATATAACATCTGTTACCTAATGAAAAATGCTTTTCAAACTTAAATAGGAACAGAGGTCTTTATTATTAATAAAATACATAAATTACAGAAATGTAGAGACAATGAAATTAGTGGATGTTTTTAATACACACACAGGCAATTAAGGTTACTGTGTGTATTTCATTCAACCATTCTACTTTCAAGCTGGTAATGACAAATATCAAATCCTTTTTTTTTTTTTTTTAACAAATAGTGAATAACCTAAAATCAATAGAGTTTGCATATTTCTATTCAATAACAGAATTTAGGATTTTGAAATTTAGGATGATAGCCACATCTTAAATGCTGCTTTCACAAATAATCTCTTGCTGAGACCTTACACTGCCATTAAGTGATCTGCTATTGGAATCGCTGAGACTTCTGTTTACGGAAATGTGACCACAAACTGACTTGTTCTAACACTGTAGGTATTATTTAGCTACGAGACCTCTCTTGTAGGCATTAGGAGTTGACAAGAGTTTGTGGATGGGAGAACAAATAGAGATTTTTATATATTAAATCACACTTTTATTTCGAGTGAAGCATGAGATTTTGACCTATCAGTTGTGAAAAGATGTGTATTTTAATGCATATTGTACCATTAAGGTTTAAAGGAGTATTGTAACATTTTCTCATCCAAGAAGTAAATCCTTACAGTCATTTAAAGTGACAAGCCATATGATAACCAGGAATATTATTTGACTAATCAGAACTTTAAAAGGCATTAGAATTCATTTAAATATAATTGGATTATCCTAAAACAATGGGGTTTTTATTGTTTTTGGTATTGGTTTTTTTGTATGGTGGTTTGTTTTGGAAACCAGCCAAAAAATCAATTTTTATGCCCTATATAATTTTTTAAATGTCTTAACAAATAATGCATTAAGACATAAGCCAAATAATAAAAATTTATCTGTTTTCTTTATTCTGGACTGAAACATACAGATAAAACACATGCAAACTCACATATTCAGAAAGGGGAAAACAAAAACATGTATTACACATCACTGCTAAGAATTGATTCCTTCAAGTGAAACTATAAAATAATTCTGACCCTGGCTGGAGGCTCAGTGCGTAGGTGCCAGCTTGCAAACCCAAAGGTCACTGGTTTGATTCCCAGCCAGGGCACATAACCAGGTTGCAAGCCAGGTCTCCAGCCAGGTCTGTAGCTGGAAGCAGATGAAAGGCAACCATACATTGATGTTTCTCTCCCTTTCTTCCTCCCTTCATACCCTTCTCTCTGGAAATAATTAATAAAATCTTTAAATAAATAAATAGATAGATAAAAATAATAATTTACTTCAATTTAGTTGGAAATAACACCAGGGGTTTAATTTCATTAAAGAAACATAGTTAGATGATTGGAAATTTAATGACAATTAAATATAAAAACAACAATTACAATAAAGTTTTCTCAACTATAGTTAATAGTGTAATGACAAATATTCAAGGTCTTGCCCTCGAGAAACTTGTAGTCTAAAAGATAAGAAAGGTATACATATCATAATGGAAGAAATTACCTAGCAGTAAGAAAAGAAAGAGGAAAAGATAATTAACGTAGGAAAAGTCCAGTGAAGATCAGAGCCACTCATCCCTAGAAACTAAGTAGTAATAAAAACCCAGAAATTACAAATAAAGGGACTTTTCCAACAGAAAAGTCCCTCTTTGCAAAACTATTCTGCTCCTGGAAGAAGTACCTTCCCTGGGAAGAAAGAGCAGTTCTTTTTTGGACACACTAAAAATCGGAAGGAATCTGAAAGCACAGAATGTGAATTTGAAAGCACCAGAGTGATTATTATAGTACATTGAAAGTAATTTCAATGTGTGTGGACAAGCATTTTGCCTGTGAGTGGGAGACTGTTAAATTTCTAGATTTTTTAATTTGCCTGCTTCTACAACTGTTCAAAAGAAATGAGACTTGACCTAAGGAAACTTATAGTCAAACAATATATGTAAAAGGAATAAGAATAATTGTTAAAAGGATAATTGATTACATTAATTTTACTTAAACATACTTAATATATAATAAAATGTAATAATGTACATTCTCATTCAAAAGAGTTCCACCCAACAATATATTTGAGGTAAAAGCTAAAGGATATTAGAATAGACATTCCTAAAGACCTAACATCTTGAACTATCACATTAAATTAGAAGAAAATCACAATACTTTGAGTAAAAAATAGGGAAAACGTGTAATATTATTCTTTTTACAGAATTAACTATTTTGTTGCCCTCTTGGCATGACTGTGGGATAAATAAATCAGCAGTTTATACTGTAAAACATATTTAAACATTATCTAACATTTCTTTCAAAAGAAATTTTATTCAGGAACAAGTCAGGAAGATTTTTCTGTTCTAAGGAGAAAAAAAAAATAAGAGAAAGAAACAAAGAACTTTATATGGAAGATACTTTATAATATATATAAATTTACTATTAACATGTTGTTCTTATAGATTTTTTTACTTTATGTCTATTTAGTATAAAAAGTAGTAGAACATTTCCAGACATAGTTGCCAAAATCATCTAAAGTTAAATTATTTCAGATTCAGTATTTTTGCTATTTTGTTTGTGTTTTCTACTGCCTGAACTGTAAAAGACATAGGATACAAATTAATATATTTTAGGATAAATGTGAACTATCCTGATAGGAATATATGTAAATGGGTAAACATCCTTATGAATTTGTTAGTGTGCAAACAATTAAAATTTCAGAGTGATAATACATAACAAAGATGAATCAAATTTGGCTTTACTTAAAATAATTATTTATTGTTTTCAAAGAGAAGGGCTAGGAGGGAGAGATAAAGGGAAAGAAGCATCAATGTATGGTTGCCTTTCACCTGCCTCCAGCTATGTACCTGGCTGGAAACCTGGCTTGCAACCTGGTTATGTGCCCCGGCTGGGGAATTGAACCAGTGAACTTTGGGTTCCCAGGCCAGCACCTCTCCACTGAGCCACACTAGCCAGGGTGGCTTTACTTTTTAACACTATTTCTCTACATTGTAATACAAACATAATTTTTTTAATGCCTATTTATAGGCCCAGACTGAAGAAATATCAGCACAGCCACACCATTTTCTAAACCCTTAATCACATCACTCAAAGAAATCTTAAAAAAAAAAAAAAAGAAAAGAAAAGAATTCTATTTGTTAGAGCAGCTGATGGAAATAACTTGTTTGCATTGGTTTCACATTCTGTAAACAATGATGATAAATAAAAATAAAATAACATGAGTAAAAAAGTAAAATAATTGTTCATATAATTTCTTGAAACTCATTAGCTATCTCTAATTTTGCAGTGTGGAGCTTTGCCTATGGGATTAGAATATTATTATTTTGAATCACTATTGGGCCAGTAATCTTCAAAATTTAACTCCAGGGCAATTAGTTTAAATGGATTCTAATAGCCAGACATATGTTCTCTTCTAAGTGCATAACAGTATTATTTTTAAAAAGTACCCATTTAACAAGTACTTATTGCTCTAATGTTACAGATTACAAAGAAAACAACTATCACACATCTTCTGACATATGAAGCAGCTAGCTAGCTCTTTGGTTGCTACATATGACTCTTATGTTTTCTTGGAAGATTTGATCATTTTTCAAATATGCCAAGTTCAATTTCCTTCCTTTTAGGTGTGTCATTATGTTGCTTGAGAAATTATACTCAAGTGGACACTAATATTTTCCCTGTATATTTAAAGAAACTATAAAAACTACAATTTTGTAATGGTTAAATATTTTTAAATGATTTATTTTTGAATAACACATTTGTAACATTTGAACAAAGTTGATATTATAAGAAAATTCAGGGAGAACATGTCTATGTTATTCTACATTATAGCATTTTCTACCATCACCAATTATATGATATTTAATATCTTTTATTATATATATAATTAAACATAATGATAATTCAAAGTCTAAAAAGAATTGATTCTATTATATTATTGTAAACATATCAGCTATTTTTTCATTGTTTTTCTTTCATTTGAAAGTGAAGTTTCAGGATATATTTAATTTTTAGAATTTATTTAATGTGATCTAGATTTTTTAATTTGAAAGAACATGAATAGAAAAAAAACCTTATTTTTGTTAACTTTGTACTTATTGAGAAATTTATTAGTTTAGCCAAAAAGTTGATTTGAAGATGTCTCTAGTAGTGCTTATTGGTTTTTAATTCATTCAAAACGATTTTGTTAGATTGTATATGACAGCTGTCATATTAGCATATTAGCATTTAAAACACCATAAAATTGGTGAATTTTTATGTAGCTATTTTAATATTAAAGAAAATGAGCAATATTTTGGCACATTATGCTTTATTATTTCAAGAAATATAAAAATGCAATTGAAAGCCCTGGCTGGTAGCACAGTGGATAAGGCGCCGGCCTGTGAACCCAAACGTCGCAGGTTCGATTCCCCAGCCAGGGCACATAACAAGGTTGCAAACCAGGTCTCCAGTCAGGTCTATGGCTGGAGGCAGGTGAAAAGCAACCATACATTGATGTCTGTCTCCCTCTCTGCCTCTCTCCCTTCCTCTCTTCCTAAAAATAATTAAATAAAATCTTTTAAAAAATAAAATAAAATAGAATTTAAAAATATTAAAAAAAAAATGCAACTGAGATCCAAAAGTAGGAGTTGTGCAGTATGGAGAAGGTGCCTTGACTGAGTGCATCAAAGGTGGTTTATGAAGTTTCATGCTGGAGATTTCATGCTGGACAATACTCCACAGTTAGGTAGGCCAGCTGAAGTTGATAGTGATAGTGATCAAATCAAGACATTAATTGAGAATACTCAAAGTTCTACCACCTGGGAGATGGCCAACATACTCAAAATATCTGAATCAATCAAATTATTGGTGAAAATGAAAATGTGTTTCATTTTCCAGAAAAAACTAAAAGGACATTTTGGCCAATTCAATATTTGCTATATTTTATTTTTCAACAAGTGTTGATGGTTATCTATTGCCATGCTTTCTATTATATGGGAACATAAAAATCAGTACAAATTACATAACATTTTATAGCTACCAAGCTTAGACTTCAGAAAGCCACAATTATTTTTGAAAGAAAGTTGATACAGATGAAAGGACAAAGAAGGCCATTTTTCCCTTTACTGTTTAGAAGACATACTATGACAAATACTAACTATTTAATGATTTATAGCTAAATGCATTTATAATGTAGCTTCTAAAAGCACTTTTGCTTCCTTGAATAACTGGTAAAAGCCCCCATCCACATATATCATATTATAATATATATATATATATATACACACACACACACACACACACACACACACACACATATATACATATACATATATATACACATGTATTTTTAAAATATTGTATATTTAGCATGTATCTATTTTTACCAGATAGTGTAATGTGGCATTTAACATATGTATATATGAAAAAAGCTAACTGTACACATGACCTGCTAATCCATACCTTTTTGTACCTAAGACCCATTAAAAAGTATCAAAGTAAATTGCTCTTTGAAAAGTTCCAGAGACATTTTGTCAAATGAAAATCAAAGTCCATGCAAGCAAACTACTGGCAACAATTTTTATTGTCTTTCATTCTTCATGCAATGAAATCATTTTTAAATCAATATTTTGATGGAAGGGTTTCCACTCTCCTTTAAGTATTACATAATTGCAAGACACTTCTCTGTAAGTATTTGATTGAAAGTGCTCAATTTTCTTGAATATGTTTGAACTCTTTTAAAACAAATAATGGTAATGTCTTTAATGTGTTTGAGATGAGTGAAAATTTGCTAGATATACTAAAGAACAGCACCTTGCTAATCCATAATGTTTATAAGAAAGACTAGAAGGGAGGATTTATTTAATAGAAGAAATAAAAAATATTGAAGTCTGTTTGCCCATTTTTATTGGTCATTCTTTGATTTTTTATGCCTACTATTAGATAACACTGAATAGAATTTTGTTGATGAATAGAATTGAGAAATAAAACATGAAATAAAATATTATAAGTTGGATGGGGAAATGGGAGTTTTGATTTGAAAGATAAATATTAGGCCCTAGCTAGTGGCTCAGTGCATAGGCACCAGCCTGCTCCCAGCCAGGGAACATAACCAAGTTGCAAGCCAGGTTTCCAGTGAGGTCCTTAGCTGGAGGCAGGTGAAAGGCAACCATACATTGATGTTTCTCTCCCTCTCTGCCTCCCTCCCTTCCCCTTTCTCTAGGAATGATAAATAAAATCTTTAAAAACAAATAAAAATAAAAATAAAATTTAAATTGGCACTTACTTTATCAAAAGAATACAAGATGATGTTATTAATAAAGTTATCTCAATTCCAAAAAAAAAAATATATATCAATAATGGTAAGTTTAACACTCTTGGATGCTTACTTGTAACTGAATCTACTCTAAGAGCTTTATGTATATTAACTCACTAAAAGCTAATCAACAACCGAATGAGGAAGTACTATTTTATAATTAGGTGATTTATGCAAAAAAAATGTTAATAAAGTTGCTTAAGGTAACACAGAAGTGGCAGAGCTATGACAGAAATTTAGCCATTTCTACTTTATGCTCACACTCTTATACTGATCCATATGATCCATAATGAAGAAATTTAGCTTTTATAAAGTTAGTAAAAATAATATATTAAAACTGAAAATAGCTCATTATGGAAGCCAAGCATTTTCTTATATTGTACAAAACCTGGAATAAAATGAGTAAACAAGTTAAAAACATGGAATGTGTATATATTATATATACACACACACATATACATACATATATATACATACACGTACATACGTACACACATGGAACGTATATAGTTATCAGAATAAGACTGTGGATTGAGTACATCCAAGTAGCTACCCTGCCTTCCTAATAACATTTAAATATAAATAAATATGTACTAAATGGAGCAAATCCACAACAAATTCAAGAAAAGTACCCATTAGAACCTTTGACAAAATTTTGGAATACAAAGAGCATGTGGCATACTGATGAGCTGCAATAAAGACTTGCAACACAGGCACAAAGCAAGACTTTAAGGAAATTTGGAGTTTTCTACCAGATGGGATGTTGCAGGGATTCCAAACTCAGAGTTGCAATCTACAAAAAGCAAGAGGAGTATATAAAGATATGTTCTAGGTTTTTAAATTAATGGTTATCGATGGTTACTCAGTCCTGTCCACAGTAGTCAGAGAATACTTGTCAGTGGAGATATTTATCATCAGGCCTAAAAAGAGAGGGACTCCATTGAATCACTAACGAATGCTCATAGTATGCCAATGACTAGCTAAATCCCTAGGTTGGCACTGACAGCCCAGATTAAAACCCTCCATTTTCTGTTATTCACAATAAGTAGTTTAGGCTATCAACTTTTTCACCACTAATTCTAAAATGAAAAATGTAATTAGACATAGTAATATACCTAAAGCTCATAATTAGTTCAAGAATATATGTGTGCATATGAAAATATGTCCTCATAGAAATCAAATTATTCGTAAATATTAATAAAAATTTAAAACTTGTGGTTAACATGTTTCAGGAAAAAATTACACAAGAGGGAAGTATCACACTGAAATAAATTATATGAGAGGAAAGAGATAATTAAAGAAACACAAAAGCATTTTAAAATCAGCTATTTGGCAACTTTGGAAAATGTAAGAAAAAAATGCTTCAATAAATCAACTTAGGCTGCTACAGGAAAATTAAATTGAGAGAACATGTAAGATATTTAAAAATGATAAATGTATAGAAACTAAAATATTTAAAAATAGAAAATTTGCAAATGTTGAGCAATATGTCAAAATAAGAGAATTTAATAAGCATGGAGATTCTATTCTAATGATAAGTTAAACTGCAGAAAGAAAAGTGAATAAATAGATGTTAGGAAAAATCTGAAAAATATTCAATTCCAAAAAGTTCACAGTAACCGTTAATTTGCATTTTCTTCTATATTTACAATATTGAACAAATTTACTAATTTGCTATAATAAAAATTATATTGTAACACCTATAAAAAGTTTTTCATAGAGTATGACAGAACAATGGGCCAGAATATTTAAAATGTCAAGAATCATAACATCCATTGAGTTAGACATATTTTTGAATGAAAATGGTACTAACTAAAATATGTTAAATACATACAAACAAATGTTAAAGCTGTATATTCGTATGATGTTAGTTAATAAATCTTCTGAGTCATAGATTTAGTGTACTGAATTTTTCTGTGTTTAACTTGAATGTACATAGAGTATATATTTTAAAGAAAGTGGTAGATTCTGCAATTTTTAAACTTCCTTTTTCACTTAATATTTACGAGAAATATTAAAATAATTGACCTGGTCAACAAGGTATATGGTAGGTATGATAGGGCAAACATGAGTACAAGAAAGTTTTCATGTTTAAAGAACAAAAAATTGTCATGTTTCTACTCTCAGCAAATTGACATCAACATATACTGATTTGCAACATGCAATGCATTCCTTGACCTCCTTCAAGTACCTTGATTTGTCATAGATGTTCTAATTCCTTCTGAGGCCTACTAATGTCATGGGCCTTCTAAGAGTACCAACTGCATATATTTTAGTTTTGATTTATGTTAAATTCACTCAGATAAAGCAGGATGAGACAGTCTGGTGTACCTGGGCTCTATAATAAAATCAAATTGAGAGAAAGGTACTATCATCAGGCTGTTACTGATATATATTGCTAATCTTAGTCCTGTGAATTTTATGTCTAAACACAATGTGCCAGAAGCATATGAGGCTGTTCAGAAGGTATCCAGCCATGTAATATGAAAAATAGAGACATTTATTGAGAAGATACAAGACACAAGAAACATTATACATAGGACAATGACACCTCAGTCCCCTTCAAAGTAGGAACTTTGGAACCACACACAGTTCCCTGAACTGCCATCAACTGCCTGGACACATTTTCCTGAATCTCATCAATGGTCTGAAATCTCTTCCCTTTCAAAGGTGATTTTAGTTTTGGAAAAGGTCAGAAATCACAAGGGACCAAATCTGGGCTGTAGAGGACCTGAGTCACTTGAGTGATTTGATATTTTACAAAAAACTCTACACAAAATGTGATGCACAGGCATGAATGAGCATGTTATCATGATGAAGCTGCCAACCACCAGTTGCCTCCATCTGCGGGCGTTTTTGTCATATTGCACCTCTCAATCAATTAAGAATGTTGAGGTAGCGCTCCTTATTAAGTGTTTGGCCTGGAGGGTCATCCTCGTGATGGACAACACCTTCCCAGTCAGAAAACACAATTAACATGGATTAACATAGTCTTGATCTTGCTGCAACATTGCTATGCCTTCTTTGGATGAACCATGATTCATCTCCGATTTTAACCTTCTTATGGAAATCTGGTTCATTAGTAGCAACTTGAATCAAGTCATTAACAGCTGCTGCAAGATGTTCCTTCTGCTCTGGTAACAGAAGCCACAGAACAAGCTTTGCTGCAACACACTTAATGTCAAAATCCTAGCGAAAATCTCAGACACAATAGTTTTTGGAATCCCCAGATTTGCTTCTAGTTCTCACACTGCCCATTGCTGATCTTTGTTTATTGCAGCCTGTACACATTGAATATTTTCAAGTGTTCTGCTTGTTGCAGGCCTTCCAGAACACGAATCACTTTAAAACATATTTTCCACCATCATTGAAGCATTCGTGCAACACTTTCATTTGTGCTGCACTCCTTGCATAGTACTGAAAGCCTTCCAAATCATCTGAATAGTTTTCTGCAGAGCAATGGTTAAGCTTAATGCAAAATTTGATGCAGATTTGTTGCTCCACTTAGTCGTTTTAAATGTGAAGGCTGCACATATTCATTCAACAATGTCTACTGCCCCCACTGACTAGTACAGTGAAGTCATCATTGTTCACACATGTGCATTCCAGTCCATTCTCCTTGGCTGCCAGGTTACATTGAAGTCACACAAACCATTCATTATATTAACAGAGACTGGACTTTTTATGGACAGACCTTGTAAATTTAAGTCCAAACTTTTGATTCAGTAAAAAATATCTTAAAACCACTGGATGTGTTTTACAAATTAGTTCTTGTAAATAATAAGATTTCATTCGGTAAAAAGAAAAATTGGCAAAATGGCACTTTTCTAGTACCATTTTGACAATAGTTGTACAGTGACTTGTTTTTTTACAGAAAGTGCTGTAAAATTATAGAAGTAAAAGGCATAGTCATTTTTTTATCCTTTTCTTTAGTAAGGTAGGCTAAACATCCCTCAACATTTTTCAATCCTTTGGCATTTTTAGTTGATTTATTTACCTAGCACATTCTAGCTTAAAAGCAACATCTGTGTTTGTTCTCGCTTTGCTATAATGTTTAGAGTTGAAGAAAAATATTATTATAAGGCTATCTACCCATATTTTCTGTATGTCATTTGAGATATAAAATTTACCTAAAACATGGATTGTATGGATAAAATTAAGAGAAAAAGTTCAAAAGTGTGTACATACATAATTGATACATATATCCATGGAGTTAATCAACAAGATTATTCAACGTCCAATCTGGGAACTAATATTTCTGCAATCTTAATAGAGCAAAAATCAAGAAGGGATAAAAAATTGATTAACATGCTGAACTCTTTGATGCTGAACCATAGTGAGAAAATTGAACATACCCAATTTATGCATGTATAGAGATACTTCTGACATTGATATGTACTTAACCAATATGTATAAACTGTATGTAGACAATGTTCCAGGCAAAGATAAAAATCTCTATTATTATGGAGTTAATTGAGTTAATAGATTGGATAGTTTGTTAGAAAATAAAATTTGAGAAGAATGGAAAACACAGAAGGGAGGGAAAAGAAAGCACAGGCTGAAGCCAAGGTGTGGAAAGAAGGGTGTTACTACAATATTGTGGATGATATTTTAGAAAGATTTTAAAAGATCTTTAAAGATTCTACAAAAGAATCTGAGAGGAATACTCTTTTTTAAAAATATTTTATTTATTTGCTTTTAGAGAGTGGGAAGGAGAAAGAAAGGTGGAGAAACATCAATGGGTGAGAGACACTTTGGTCGGTTGCCTCTCACACACCCTCAACCAGGGACCCCGCTGGCCAACAGGCTTGTGCCCTGACCAGGAACCAAACCAGTGACCTTTCTGCTCACAGGCTCAATCCACAGAGCCACACCAGCCAGGGCATGACAGGAATACTATTGTCCCAAGAGTACTCAAGCATACCTTATTCTTCCCCTCCAGATACTTTCACAAATGTCACTTTCTTGGTATTCTTTTTTCAGATTTCTGTTCTCTTTCCACTCTGCCAAATTTTACTTTCTCAGTGTGTTTTTTCCTTAACTCTCTTATTTAAAATTATAATTCACTCTTACCTTTAACTCTGCCCTTCCCATACCTTTTCTTGAGTTTATTTTTGTCCATTTTCACCATCTGAACATATATATACATACATACATACATACATACATATACATACATACATATATATATATATATATATATATATATATATATATATATATATATATATATGTATACTGTCTGTTTCCCCAAATATAATATAAATCCTATGAGGCAGGAATTTTTCTTTTCTTTTTTTTTAATTATTATAGCTCTAACCCTTAAATAGTGCTCATATTAAATATTTAATTAATCAAGCTATCATCCTTGACACATTCATTCCCTTCATTTTTTCACACCTAATCAATTATTTTGTCCTATTTATCTTTCTTTGTAAATATCTCTTCAATCTTCACCACATATTTCTCCACTTCTACTGGCATCAAGATGCCCTCATCTCAATAGCTACATCTTCTACTCTTCTCAGGTTCCACCTTTGCATTTTTCAAATCTGTTCTCTCCATTTAGTTAGAAGGAACATGCTAAAGTGAATAACTGATCACTGTATTGCCCTTCAGAAATCCCTCAGTAGAGTCTCAAATCCATCATAGGCTGGTTGTGTCAACATCTCTAGCCTCACATTTTGCCATTTCCCATTCTTTTCTGATATGAGGTCATCCTGCCCTTTTCCAGTTGATCAAAGTCACTGTTTTTATTTTCTTCTCTGGTGTAAGGAGCATAAAAAGCCCACTCCTAGACTAGATGCTCATATCTATTGCCCCTTCATCCTTTCTTTGCTGTTGGGCCGATTTATTTTCTCAGGAAAGCCTTTTTTTTTTTTTTTTTTTCCTTCTAATCCCAGATGTAAGCCAGGATTGATAGCAGAGCAAGGCAGGGAAGGGGAGAGAGACTTGCCTCACTCATTAATTCATCAGCCCTGAGCCCGGTCAGATAAGATTGCCAGGTGCCCTGAGAATCACAAGGAAAAACATGATGGCACAGGAATAGGGAAGCCCTTGAAATTCTTTATGTATTGTTTCCACTATCTGGGAAAAAAAAAGAAGGTCTCTGAAACTGTATATCAATTCCAAGATGTGGAAAGGGAAAGGGGAGATGGACCTAGAAGCCAGCTACAAGCCTAAAACTCCTAAAATCCCAATAGTTGGGGCACTAGACTAGCTAGGTGCCTCTTTGTGCTCAAGTGCATTTCATAAACAAGTTGACTGTCATTTCCACTGTGATGTCTTTCACCTGAATTGATTTCTCACAAGCAAGACAGAACTGAGGAGGAGGAGCCCCCTCATTTGGGTCTCCCCGGTAACACTAAAACTTTGGTTTGCAATGCTATATAGATCTCTAATCTTTTCTTTCATAGTCCTTACCTCAGCTTGTAAATATGTATTTGTGGGATTGTTTTATTCATTTCCACCTCCACTAGGTTGCGAGGGTTATGAAAATGGACACCTTATCTGCTATAGTCACTGGGCTGTCCCTATAAACTTGCACACAATAGGTGACCAAAAATAAAACCAGAAAACCCAACAGACAAAAATGGAAGAATAAAAATGAGTTATCATGGAGACCTCTCACATACAGTGACCTATAATAAAGGAAAAATGTGATCTAATTGAGAGTGGTTTGCTTAAGGATAAATATCCAGCTGTGTCAGTACCTTTTGATGTTTTTTCAGTGTGCTGATTTAGATCGACTAGCTGAGCAAAGTTCAAAAACACTAAGATCACTTGAAATAAGTCAGATATAAAGTGTGTGGAACTTATGTGAGTCTAAACACGAAGGCTTTATACAATAAATCTAATTGAGGACCTATGTATTTCCGTTATTGTTGTTTCCTTTTTTCATTATGTTTGACATTTTTGAGGCTGAGTTTTGCTACAGTTCGTTAGGCGATTGCTATGTGCTAGTATAATGAGATTGCACTGAGATGCATAACGTAACATTTTAGCATAAACAATTGAAATTACAAGCTTTTACAGACAGTGTGCTGTGGAGATTGTTTCAGCTGGGCCTGCATGCTGAGTTTGCGAGCAGGCAGCTTGCTGTGATGGAGTAACATGAAACTGGTGCCCAGTCATTGGAGAAAGCAGTAATGATGTATGAAATGAAAACCCCCGCCTGCCCAGTGCAGAGAATGCAAACCCTCCTTTGCAATCACTGTACTATCTCCTTTAACATTTCATACGATTCCACAGAATAGAATGTCTTTGGCACGGCCAAATTTGGCAGTTTGTTACAGAAAGTGAGAAATAGGATTCTTTAGGGGTTTGGGTAAATAAAGAATTACAAAGCTTCCAATTTTAAGCAATTTTTTGGCATATATATATTCCCTCACATATACACATGTTTCAATATCCCCAACAGAATACAAGCATGCATGTGAGCGCATATACGCCCCACAGAAAACAAATATTTAAAGCAAAGTTTGGTTTATGTTATTCTCTTTCTAATGTTCTAGAAGAACCTATGATAAGATTCATTCATTCAGCAATTATTTAGTGAAAATGATGTTTCACACACAGTACTCAGGCCTTCAGATAGAGTGAGCAAAACACAACACCTCGCTTTACTGGAATTTACATTCTTGTTCAGGCAATAAGGAGAATAAGGAAAGAAGATAATGCATTTGCAGTAAGTGCTATTAGAGAAGAACAAAGTAGAGAGAAAATCAAAAGAGTAAAGGCTTCTATTATAAATGAGTTGGAGAAAGAAAGTTTCACCAAGATGGTTTTGAAAACAGTCCTGAGGGAAGCTAGGAAGCAAGCAATTTTGGAGAGTATTAAAAATAAAACAAAGGGAGGTTAGGATAAACTTGATGGTATTGGATTAAAATTAGATGTAGGACTATAAACTTAAATATATATATTAAAATGGAGACACATAGACATACACACATATTTCCTAGTTTTATTTTCTTACCCCTCTGAGAGGACACAGAAACAATTAAATCTCACTTTACACTAAAAGAAAAACAAACAAACAGGGGGGTAAAAAAAAAACAAACAGGGCTCCGTGGAGAAAGGATTCCAAGGCTAGGCAAGTCAGAGGAAATGTTGAAGGACTAATGGGAACATGTTGAATGGGTTTCTTCTGACCATTCAAGTTGACCTGAACATCAGAATAAATCATAGTAATGTATGGAGTAAAACATTTTATTAGTGCACAATAACATAAATATACAATTTAAAAAATTGAATGCAGAAAAGGGAAACTCATTTCTGTATGACAAACTTCCAACAAATAAAATGAGGATATATTTAATTAATCATCATTTAGAAACTATCAAAGTTATAACTAATTCAATCAGGAATCATCATTGCATGCAAAAAATAATAAATGAAAGCTTAATGAGGAACAGTGTATTTACATAGTCTTATAATATGTCCCCACCAATTACTCACTAATTGTGAAGGGGGACATAGTAACTTTACAGTGGAGAAACCAGAAGGTGCAACCTGAAACCAATGATCCACAACATGACCAATAACAGGACAAACTAGCATTATGTACCTCCTTACATTATGCATTGCTAAGTTCACAACATCACTTGCATTAAATTCGTGCCCAAAATGGACAAATTAAACCTGAAGAAACACTGAGGAAAATTCTATAAAAATAATTGCTGGGTATTGTGAAGATCAGAACCACAAAAGACAAAGTAAGACCAAGAAACTGTTTACATGAAAGAAAAAGCTATATGAGGTATTTCCTGATTTTAAGGTTTTATTATACTGTGAAGAGGGAGAGAATATATCAAATGTGATAAAAATTTTAAATGGTTGCATCTGTAAAAGAGTTTATAAAAGGTCCATGTACCACTTATAAACTCTTCAGAAGTTTGAAATGAAATAAAAATTAAAATGTTTTAAAAACATTATTATTTTCTTTTAGGGGAATTAATATATTTGCAATAATGAATCTTCCAATGTATTGACAATCTACTTACTGTCTTTTCTCCTTTTAAAAAGTAATCTTTCTCACTCAGTAAATTTTGTTTAGTTTTTCAGAAAAATCTTGTTCATACCATATAAAATTTTCTACCGGGCTTTAGTTGTTGATGCCTTTATAAATGGGGTTTTTATCAAAAGCTTTATTTTATAGCTATTCAATCATATATCATATTAGTTCTAATAGTTTGTCACTAAACATTTTGAGAAGTGTATGTTGAGGTCTGTTCAGAAAAAGTCTCATTGTTAATATAATGAGAATAGTTTTCGTGACATCAATGTAACCTGGCAGCGAAGGAGAGTGGACTGGAATACGTGTGTGCAAACAATGACAAATTCACTGTACTAGTCAGTGGGGGTGGTGGACACCATTGAATGAGCATACGTACTGTGTGGCATTCAAAATGGCTGAGTGAGTAAAACAATGAATCTGCATCAAGTTTGCATTAAACTTGAACATTCCTTCATAGAAACTATTCAGATGGTTCAGAAGGCCTTCAGGGGTGACACAATGAGTGCAGCACAAATAAAAGTTGGCACAAATGCTTCAAAGATGGTTGAGAACCTGTTAAAAGTAATCCATGTTCTGGAAGGCCTGCAACAAGAAGAACACCTAAGAATTTGAACATGTACAGGCTTCAATCAACAAAGATCTGGGTGAGGTTCCAAGGTGTCTACTTTGAAGGGGATTGAAGTGTCATTAACCTATATACAATGTTATTTATATCTTGTATCTTATTCAATAAATGTCTCTATTTTCATATTATATGATTGGATATATATGGCTTTCTGGACAGACCTCATAAATTAATTAAGAAAATGTATTACCTGAATACAGAAAAGTATGGCTATATTTTCTTCTCTTGTTCATTCAGTAACAAAAATAATCCATAATAATCTATCATAGAAGGATTAGAGAAAATTACTAATTCTACTATAGATTTTAATTATAGAATATCTAATGCTTTTTATGATCACATAGTCATACGTGATGAAGAATTAAAGTGTTGTGAATATTTTTGGAATTTTTGTTATAGTTTCTTTTTCTTAGGAGAAAATAAATGTGACAAATATTCCAATTTTGATATTTGGTTTATTTTGTTATAGAATATATTGAAATTTGAGTTAACTTTTTATTTTTAGTACTACTTGGCCATGTAAACTTTTTAATTCATAAGCAGTATAAATCCCCTTGTTATTTTATGCAAGATAAAGCAGTTGAACTAATAATTATGAAGTTCTCTGCTTCTTTGAATAGGTGGCAGAACTAAATAAGTCCATGTGTCTTTTGACACAGCGGTGGAAGAGCACTTACCAGACAGTAAGTGCTCTTGCTCTGACAAGAACAGGCAGAAGAATTACAATAAAGGAGCTGAGACATAATCCAGCTGTGAGATTGCTGGGGTTGGCACATCTTCCCTTTGCAAAGATAACCCTGAGAAACACAGCTGGGTTTTCTGGGCAAAAATTTTCCCCCATAAAAAAAAAAAAAAAAAAGAAGAAGAAAGAAAACTTATAACTTAACCCCCTGACATCCATCTCTATTGCTTAGGATTTCTTCACCTTGTGAAGGATAATCAGTCAAAAGCTGCTGTAGCCACCTTGGGTCCCTAATGGGGAAAACAAGCCAACTGAGCACCTCTGTATTACTGTATAACCACCTCCAGACTCAGAAGTAATATGGCTAAGTCATCATTAACTAGAAGCACTCCTCCTAGAGGCTGACTGCAACCTACCTGTTAATATACTATTAACAGTAAAGGTGGAAGAGACCCAGAACAGTGAAATCACAATCAAATAGAGCCACCAACATAGCAGCTACCTTTAGCCATATCCATCCTGAGTAGGAAACTATTAAGATCATGAGAATATCTATTGTTGGAATTGGAAAAAATATGGGAAATGGCATATCAGAAAACTGATGCGTCTTCTTTTATTAAAAGGTTTTGATTAAGTTCTTTTAAACAATAAACATATCACTTTGATTTTAAGTGATTTAAGTGTCTGTTATGTAGGGTTCAAGTCAACTGATATAATTAGACAGATTAAATAACATGTTGTTAGGCTCTGGCTGGTGGCTCAATGGATAAGTTGCCGGCCCAAGAACTCAAAGGTCCCTGGTTCGATTCCCAGCCAGGGTACATAACCAGGTTGCAAGCCAGGTCTCCAGCCAGGTCCATAGCTGGAGGCAGGTGAAAGGCAACCATACATTGATGTCTCTCTCTCCCTCTCTGCCTTTCTGCTTTCCCTCTCTCTGAAAATAATAAATAAAATTTTTTAAAAGTTTATAGGCTTAAAAAAATAATATGTGTTTAATTAACTGTTCTAGCCATACTATAAGGCATCAACCACAGGAATTGAACCAATTCACAGTCATTGAAAGTATCTTGTTATGAGGGAGAGGGAGAGCAAATCTAATAAATATGAATATTATGTTTTTTTATGTGACACTATCATAGCAATGTAAAAAGATTTAGAAAAGAAAGATACTGAGCTATATTTTTATGCAGTTATTTCATTTACTACTTAAACCACTTCTAATATAGACATTAGCTTTATATATTTTATGGACAGGAGAAATCAAGGTTGAGAAGTCATAGAAATTGTTCCAGGTCATACAACTAACAACTCCTGAAATCAGGACCAGGGATGTGACCTCCACATCACTGTCTTGCATACCACCAACAATTACATTTTTTTGTTTTCTGATTCCTGGAAAATCCACACAAAATATTTTCCATGATTGTATTTTATGTTGCAGAATTGTCAAGTTGAAGGATGTCTTCTTTGACCATATCTTTGAACTGGCTTATTAAATAAACCTGTTTAAAGTTTTTAGAACTCTAATTCTCAGTTACTTTTAGACTTAATGTCCATGATTTAATAATAAAGCCAGTTCATATCAGCTAAGATGTGTTGTCATTCTTTCAACAAAGCAGGCAGACAATAATTATTCTGCAAAATAGTTTTGTCTCCAGGCCTAAAATAACCACATGCATGTGTAGCAAAATGGACAAAAAGACCAGGACAGAAGATGGAGTTTGTCTTTAGATGAAAATAAACAATTCAAAATAGGGGGTATAAATGTGTATCAGGAAATAAAAATAATTATTTTTTAAAGTTAAGGGTTATTTATGAGATAAAACTCAAGAACAGAAACACCTGACCTTTTAGGCTGATAGGGGTTCTGTGTGAATAAGTGTGGTACAGCTACACTCAAGTTGTGAAGACCTTGGCCCATGCAGTTAAAAACAAAGTTTAATAAAAGTTTGTGTTGATTGAGAATTTATATATTTGGAGAAACAAAATAATCAGGAATTATATGCAACACAAGCACCAGAAGTAGTAACAAAAATTATTTATATAATTTAGTCACGTAAAAATATGCAAATTGGTGACAGTGACTTAATACAATCTATGTGAAAGAGGCAAAGGGATTTCAAATATTATATCAAAGTACATCAATATCATAAGCTTTCTCTGCTTTCTATCCAAGTGACATTGCTCTTAATTAAGAGGTCAGTCTGAAGTCTCAGGTTGGCAGGCCTTTTCCTTTCCCTGTAGAGTCCTAGGTAAGTGTGGGCCAGATGAAACATTTTGCGTGAGAAATGGAGGAAGGCAAGAGCTACATATTTTGTGTGCTTGGAAGACCATGGCAGACCACCAGGCTATGATGCAGGTCATATACATTCTCCCTGGAGGGTGGAACAGCAGCCAAGCCCACGCTTCTCCAGTTCCTGCTAGATTTCAGCTCCTGGCTGCCCTTCCTCCTGGCCCAGTAAGCACTTGGTGCTGTGAAGGGCACCATTCAGTATCTCCTTCAAGGCTCTTACATCCTAGAAATCAGATACTCAAAGGTGTAAGTAACCAACATGGGCTCCAAAACAACCAGGTAGGTTCCAACTTGTTCTCTCAGGTTCCATTTGATAGGAATCTTTTCCCAGTTAACAAATCTTCTTCACTGACCACCTGTTCCTCTGACTCTAATCTTTTCATAAGCAGAAAAGACAGATTTACCTGGATAGTTTCATTGGAGTAAATTGGTAAGGTCAAATACATATATATTTACTCTTTGGCTCTTGCCAATGTACTATTAAGAATATTTATTTGTTTTAATTCTTAATTACATTTCCAAACACTCAAATTGCTTTAAAAATTTTTTTATTGTTATTTTTTAATCATCATTGTATTTTCTCCATTATCATTTAGTCCCCTTATGCCCCCTCTCCCCCCAGCAATCCTACACTGTTTGTCTTCCAGGTCCATGAGTCCCTTTTCCTTCTTGCTGGATCCCTCTACCCCCTCACACCCCCCTCCACTAGTTCTTTTTAAAATAGAAATCTGTTTTCAACTCTTGGATACCTCATTCTCTGTTATTCTTCTGAGCTTAATCGTGCCTGATTTAAATGATCTTCCATCTAATATTGTTGTGTCTCTGTTTGCACCATATTGAATTTTCTCATGGTGAAATTAGTGCTGCTTATTCATTTTGATGGCCTATTTATTTTCATTGACATCCCTAAATATTTGGTGATTTGTAGTTTTATGTTAGCAATTGGATATGCATCCCTCATACACCTAGTTGAGGATTCTTTGAGGATGCTTTTCTCATCTAAAACGGTTAAAAGAAAAAAAAGAAAGAATGGACAGGCCCTGGGCAGGGTACGTGGCTGCCCTGTTTCCCATGTGGTCTGTAGTGCTAACCATTCATCTCAGCCTGTCTTCCCAGGAACCACTCTAAGCTTTGGCAAGCGTCTCTCTACCTAATGTTCTACAATGGGTGGCAGTGTTGTGGGGGCAGTTCACCCAGTTGCCTCAAATTATTTCCTCCTTGTACCCCTTTTGTTTTAGCCACAGGTAGGTCATCTGATTCTCTACCACCTCCAGACTTGAAACACGGATCCTTTCCACCCAGGTTTTGTGCTTTCGGGTTTTCCTCAATCCTCTACCAACTGCTCTCTTTCTCTGGGAGTTTCCCATAACTTTCAATCCTTTGATGATATTCCCCTCATCCTTTTGTGATTTTTGTTTATTTCTTTCTATTTGTTTTAAGGTAAATGATGTGTCTTCCCAGTTTATTATTTTTGTACATATTTATTTTGAAAAAAGTTTTACTTATTTTTAGAGAGAGGGAAAAGTAGAGAGAGAGAAACATCAATGTGAGAGAGAAAGATTGATCAGTTTGCCTCCTGCAGGTGCCCCAACTGGGGTTGGAACCTGACCAGGAATCGAACCAGCAACGTTTTGCTTTGTGGGATGATGCTCAACCAACTGAGCCATGCCAGGCAGGGCTTTACATCTTTGGCGTTCATTTCATACACCTTCTATTCAGATTGGGGAGTAGATCTTCATTTATGTGTGCCTTTCAGTGCTCCTCCAGTGCCTGGTGCACAACAATGAGGCACAGAAGATGTTCATGGAGTCAGCCTGGACGTGTCAGGCAGACCCTGGCTGGGCAGACCGTGGCTGAGGTACAACAGAGACACTGCAGAGTGGGCTTTTAAGCCGGGGAGGAATTCATGCATGATTCCTCTGTGTCCTTTCAATGTTTCAAGTTTTAATTTGCATCACTCTCTGCATTTATCAGTATGTAGTGCTCATAATTGTCAAGGTAACATCTTCCTTCCCACTTTGTCTCTTTAAACTTCCTTGATAATTAAATAAAAAGAAGAATATAAATAAAAGAGTGCACCCCCAGTCCTTTACATTATTAATGTTCTATAGCTAAATTGGAAATCTGCTACTATACCTCAAGGGAGTGATTAATATAGCAGAGTAGGAGTTTTGATTAAAAAAGGAATGAAATGTCTGACAAGAGTTCTATCAGTTATTGTGATATTAAAGCACTCTAATCATCATGGTGCCTAAATTAAGAGTTTATAGGGTAAATGACACTTTATGTCACTTCTTTTGGTTTGATGGTGTTTTATGGGCTTATTATCTGTGAATGTGTGTGTATACAAGTGTACCTGTGAGTGGCACACATTCTCACTGGTCTTTGAAGGGAAACCACGCAGCAAGAAAGCTTCTGGCTCCATGTTCAGGAAGTATGATGGCTACATAAAGACACATGATTTCTGAATTAGTCAGTCATCCTCCAAATTAAAGCAGACAAAATTTTCATTTATTTGAATTTATAATTTAAGATTTTGTTTCGGTAAGAAATTGACTCCACTGGTCCCAAACATTAAAATGGAAAGTTAAATGATATCGTTGACTCATATATTACCTTGAAATAGTCAAGGGAAAAAGAGAACCTGCTACATTGTTTATTATTGCCAGATTCTGGATTTCAAAAGTAAACCTAAATGGCCCAATCTTGGGAGCTATCTTTTTTTAGGTAAAATTTTAGAGAGCTGGTTAAAAGTAAACCAGGCCCAGTAGCCTTCTGTGACCCTGGGGAGGAATTACAGTACCTAAAGCCTGAGGAATGGAAGGGAGGGGGTGATGTATAAAGATAATTATTTCTATGAAAAGGAAGAAACTCTGACTTGAGAATAGCTACATGGACAGTAAGAGGCAAACTGTGCCCCCAAAGTGGGCTTTCTGCATTAACACTACAATAATTATCTTCAGGGAATTCTGAGTTCTTCCCATTTCAAGGGTCTCCTGGGTTTATTTGTATCCTTAATTGACACCAGAAAGTTAAGCCAGTGATTCAAAATGTATGTTATTCTCCAAAGGGCAAAAAAAAAAAAAAAAAGAAAAGAAAAGAAAAGAAAAGAAAGAAAGAAACCCCAAAACCAAAACAGAAAAAGAAACAGAAAACTCAGTTACCCTCCTTGCCCTTTTCCTTTCACCCTCATTGGGGTCAGCAGACTGAGCATGGTTTGCTTATGGTCTTCGTGCATTTCTTTGCCTGCTAGTTCAGAACTTGTGGTGAAGCCGAGAGCAACAGTAGTCTCGTATTGAAATTGACCAGGGAATGAAAATTCTACAAGCATTTGCCATTTCATGTTTATTTAATGCACGGAAAGTTGGCACTCGGAGTCAGTGTTGCTAAGTGTGATAAGGATCAAGCTAATACCAGTGTTTTAGACACTCAGGTGTGAATGAGACACAAAACCACACTAATTGCATTTGTGAATGTTATGCTTAGGCAATTTTGTTTTGTTGAGTTTCTTTTCCTTCTTCTTCTTTTTCCCTTTGCTAAGAGAAATGTTTCAGGGAAGAGGGGCATGGATATTCTCAAAACAAATTAGTGAACATTTTATTGGATATGCAGTTGGGACAAAATGAAAGTAAAGTGACTTATTGTATGTGATTGGAAAGAAGTAGACAAGTATAACACACAAAAGTAAGCATGATAGCACTAATGGGAAATAGGAGAAAGGATGTCAGGAATAATCAGAAAAATAAAGTTGTTTCGGGCTAAAAATTGAATTATGATTATTTGAGTAGCCAAAGACAGAAATGATGTTGAATTGGACGGCACTAATAGTTCCTCTCCTGCTCTAAATCCACCCTGTTTTGTAAACATGGTTTTTAGTTCCCCTTGGAATAGACATGAGCAGACAATAGTGCTTTCTGTAAAACTGCTTTACCCTCATCATATTGCTTTTTATGAAGCACACTTTCCCTTCTCTGGAATACTCTGGAGGAAAGTACTGAGAGATTACAGTAATCTCTGTTGACAGGAGCAGCTGGAGACACCTGCCACACTTTATCTTTCCCATATCTACTTAAATTTTGTGTAAAAATCAAAGTAAAAATCTATAGAATTGACTATCTACATTTTCCCTTACATAATGATCACTCAATTTTCATAACACTGACAATCATTTTTAGCAGTTTTTGCATGTTGAGCCTTTTTGTATATTCAAACTTAACATAAGGCACAAGCCCTGAACTAGTTGCCTCTCTGCCTTCATTCTAAGCATGCCCAGCCAGAGTTTTCATTTCCATTACCATTTGTAATCTCAGCATTCTAATGTTATACATGTCTGTATTTTGTGCATGATTCTGAAAAAAAAAAAGCCCTTCACTTATTTAGGAAATATTAGGGAAAAAATTAAAACAATGGGTTAAGTATCAAGGATAAATTTACTTCAAGGTTTCTTGTACACTTTTCCTCTATTCCCTCAAAACTGGCAATTTATGTAGCTATATTTTCATTGGACAGCACATTCACTGTAAGGTTCCTAGTAAATAAGCATTTATGTATTTTAAGGGTTTGTTCTACTTTCCCCCAGCATCATTTTATTTGTGGTTTATGCAATAAACAGAATAAATATTCTGGTAGCTTGTATGGGAGCCTGAGTTCTTACATTGATAACAGTAACATAGCAGGCAATAATGAACTCTGTCCCTGGCATATGAGTTAGAAATAGACTCACAAAGCTTGTGGAGATAGGCACCTGTGGAAAGTTTTGTAAGATAAATGTTTCCCTCTACCACAGTTCACACTGATGCTGCTAAAAAGAAATGTGCATTTTGCCTAACTGCCAAAATAGCTTCAACAGTTGATATGGGATCCTGACTTCAAGTGGAGATGTAATGGGTATACCAGATAGACTCCAAATGCATAGCTACAACCTTCACTGAGTTATTCCACTTCTTAAGTGACCCTGAAAGCAATTTTAAATCCATGTGAATTTTGCTTATTGTCCAGTGGATCCAAGTAGGTACATCTTCATTTGAACCAGGCTTTCAAATTTAATAGGGAGTTTTTGAGACACACAAAGGAATGTCTGTATTTTCCTCATATACAAAAAAGGGGAAATGATAATTAAAGGTATTTATTACATAAGGTCTTCTATATATGTGTACCTCATAATTTGGAGGCATACTAGATGAAGGAAAAGATAGATGTATTACAGATATACAGATAGATATACACACAGAGAAACAGATATATGGATAAATATATAGAAATACAAGCATATTAGGTAGACACTAAAATACATGCATAGATGATACATATAGATAGTATAGAGCTACATGACAGACACACACATACATACACAAAGATAAATAGGTAGATAGAAACAAATACAATGTTAAAAAATGTATGCAGTTCCTTCTGTACTTATTAAGAAATGTGTTATATGCTTAAAACATATTGTATAGCCACACACAAGTAATTACCAGTCCCAAAAGTGAATACATTATTTTCTTGTTAACCAAAAAAAAATTATCTTTAAGATATCCCCATTATATCTAGTCCTTCCACTCTATACTCAGAGAATTCTTTGCATTTGCCATGAGTGATGCAGTGCTACTTCAATTGGCCAGCTAATACATTCAGTTTTTTTAAGTCAGTGGTCTTATATTACTCTTTGAAAGGCTTTTTTTTGTGCTAATTTGAAATGCTATACTTTCTTTGTCTAATATGCCCTTGTCTTTGTACTTTCTAGTAGGCAATGACCGTTTCTGTCTTCTCCTTATTTTACACATACTCACATTAAGTCACAATGGCCAACTCAAACCCAATAAAAGCCAACCTTATTTAAAACAGGAAAGCTCTCTGTGATACTCCTTATACTGTCACTTCTCTTTTACCAACAGCTGTTCCATAATTTTTGAGTTTTGCTCATAGGGAATGAACTTTGATTAAATACCATAAATTTCTGTCCAGGTATACCTTCAGCCAAGCAGGAGTGAGACCAGTAAGTCATCTGTCTTGCTCTGTGCAAACAAATCCTCAATACAATTTTTGATTAAGCAAATTGAATGGTCTCTCTGATTCCTTGATTTAAAATATATCTTCATTAAAGGACTCTTCAGTTCCTTTATGATCTTTGTGTACCAATGCAAATATAAAAATATTTGTTTGTAATCTCAATAAATTCCCTTTTGTTATAAGAGCTCTCTCCCTCTTGGACCTACACTGACATCAGAGGTTGCCAGGATGCTGGCAGTGTAAATAGATTTGCCAGATCCGAAGATACCCAAGATATATACAATATACAATGAAAAAGCAACCTTTGTCCGTTTCTTCATGTGTATATTTCTATGCCTCCTAGGAGCACTTCTTCCTGATACAGTTTTACTCATTAAAATCTCATTCTTGTGCTTATTTTTCTAAATAAAATATTTTCATAAAATATTGTATTACATTGTAACTGTTTTCTGTGGAATATCTAATTTGACTAAACTAGTATATTTAAAGGGAACTCCCACCAAAATTGTTATTGTCAAACATCCAATGGTGGGTCTTAGTTCACTGGTACACAGAGGTTGTCAAATAAAATTCTGAGCAAACTCTGAACACAAATGAGATATTGAAAAAGATTTATTTACTAAAGCAAAAGAGAATCCTTCTTTACTGTCTTTGATCTCTCTGAGGTTTCGCTTCTTCTATCCACTACCCCTATCTATCTTTGCCACACTACATCTATACCCCATGTAGTAAAACTCACCCAAAGATTATACTGAGAGAAATACACTGCATGAATTACTATTTCTTTACAGTTATAATTTAGAATCCTTAGTTTACTCTAAATGCTGTCCAAGTTCCCCAAGGTAGAGTTGCTTAATGTTTAGTAAAAACTAAATCTGGTTTATTGTACAGCTATATTTAAACATTTTTAAAAATCACAAAAATACCGAACTCATTGTGACAAAAGTTTAAAATTATATATCAATGTCCTGGGTTCAGACCTCTGCTAATGCATGGACTTGCTGGATTCATCAGAAGGAAAGAAATAGACAATGGATGTTGATTGAAATCTAATTACAACTCATAAATAGCCTAAGCATCTAACACATTAAAATATCTTCTAATGGCTAAAAGGTAGGAGAGAGCCCTATTTAGGGCTCTCTTTTCTTAATGGGTTATCGAACAAAAATTTAAAACTAGAAACTCCACATTAAGAAATTATGAATGAAAGTATGAGGTAATTCTAAAACCAGATTACATTAAAAACTTAAGTAAAACCTGGATGCCAACCCAGCTACAGAAGTGGAGGAGCACTCAACTCAATTTGTTATTAATTAGGCATGAAAAGGTAATTTCACTTAGCAAACCTTAATATCCACAGAGCTGTGATGAATAGAAAAACTGAAACCTCACTTTAAAAGTCAAAAACCTTGTCCATGTTTAAATTAACTAAATTACAGATTTTCAACCTAAAGCCAGTAGATTGACTAGTATGTTGGCAGAAACAAAAGGATATTGGTTGAGGGGAACAATGTGTAGCCCTAGTAAAGTATTTATTTCAAGGTAGAGTTGCTGTAGATAAAACACAATGATGGCACTTTGAGGAATTGTAGCTATTTCCACAGTTCCCCATTTGCCTTTAGACTGGCACTGGGGAGTAGACAACAGTCATGGGAATATAAATAAAAATGCCCTTTCACTTAGGTGCTACTGTCTAAAGCCCATTTGTGTCAAGTTATCCATTGAAGTAGGTAAACTTACTGATATAGTTTTAAGTATTAACGAATACCAACTATTCTCCATCTCAACCAGTGTACTCCCATTGGGCCCTTTACTAAAAACCAATTTTTTAAAATGTGGCACTACTCTGAAATGTAACAAAAAAAAAGTTTTATTACATAAAAACTATTGCCAAGTCCTGGCTGGTGGCACAGTGGATAAGGTGCCAGGCCTGTAAACCCAAAGGTTGCTGGTTCAATTCCCAGCCAGGGCATATAACCAGGTTGTAAGCCAGGTCTCCAGCCAGGTCCATAGCTGGAGGCAAGTGAAAGGCAACCACACATTGATGTCTCCTTCCCTCTCTGCCTCTCTCCTTCCCCATCTCTCTAAAAATAATAAATAAAATATTGAATATGAATAAATAAATAATAAAAACTATGGCTAGACTAGATGTTCAGAAAACACATTATTTTTTGAAGTGGTTATTGGTCTCCATGCATAACTGAATTCAGCTGATCTTGGCAAAGCTATCAAGCTTGCGATGTCCTTAAAGAAAACAGGTTTGATTATTTAGAAGTCCCAAATACTAGCTGGACAAAAAATTAAAGAATAATAAAAGGGATAGATCCAACTGAAGTCTAAATGAAAACTATCTTTCTCTCAGAGCATATAATATTTACAAAATCTAGAAGCCAAGAATGACCATAAATCAGTAATTGAAACATTATCAATAAAGACTTAGTAATACTTTTCATCATCCTCCCAAATCACCCACATCATGTAGTTTAAAAAGAGCCAAAAGTAGATATGGATTTGAATTGGACTTAAGGACCTTTTTAATATCAGTGTTCATTCAATTTTTCTGTAGCATCTATCACAAACACTGTCCTCTCCTTAATTCAATTATACTAAATTGTATGCCGTTACAGAAATGCTATATTTTCTTAAGATAGTGGAGACCTGCTTGTATCCACTTTGGAAAGTCATCAGTATACTTGGACTATCATGTTTCAGAGGTTTATTAAGACATCGCCATTGTTTTATATCATGGTTAGTCAACCATGACATAACAAAATTTCCATAGAATTCCCACATGATGCACTTTCGCATGCCATGCATATAAACATTTTTCTTCTCCTGACCAAAAAGAGCTTGCAAATGTATTTGCCTATTTTATTGTGACTCTTCACCAAACAGGTTCAGAATAATTTTACTTAATGCAGAGAATCTTGTGAAATCAGACTCACATGAATCAGGCATCTTACCCAGTATCAAGCTTTAGAAATTAATTTAAGACAGTTGGCGAAAATACTTAGATGAATTAGAATGAGGCCTGTGGCATTGTGGGAGGTCTCTATGTCCTTCCCTTCCAAGTTTGGCATCCATTGCCTAGCCCAAAACAGGTGAGTTCTTTATGTTTGTGGGGTTCATCACAGAATATGAGCACTTAAAGTGTGAAACATCTTTATTTAATAGACCAATGAATTGTATGACTTAAGTGACATTCTTTAAGTAGCCAATTTTATGTGATGTTATTTTCTTTAGCCAGGGATATTCTACTGAGGGCATTTTAGGGATAAAATCTCTTCCCTTGAGAAAATATTATTAGTATATTAATACCAAGATCCAGTTAACAAGGAAATTAAACCAGATTGTTTAATTTCTTCTTGTTTCCCACTGTGTGTGTCAATTGGATGTGTTCAACAGGTAAAAAGAAAATTCCCTTAACTTCACCTCTTCAAGGTACCATGGGAAAGATCCAGTTTTACCAAAGGCCAGTTTACCACTTAAGGACATGTTTCACTATCAAAAGTTTCAGTATTGTATGGTGAAAGAATTACAGCTAATCACAACCTTTTAGTCAATTTAGAAGATTTTTAGAATTAGCAGAATTTTATAAGTAACAGATGCCAGAATTTTCAGCCCTTTCTAAACCCTTTATGACCACATCAAGTTGATTGTTCATATAGATAACCATGAAATTCAGAAGTGGAAAAGGTGTTATACCCCATAAGTAAGTTTGGCATAAACATTCCCATAATTTTCTTAACTTCCATGCACACAGAGATGGAGACCATGCATTGGTATTACTTATACAATAACATGGTCACACTACATCAGACAGCATAGCTCCAAAGCCTTTCCCTAGACCCTGTAACTACAATATATCTTTTCTCTTTCAAGGATGTTATTAAAAAAGCAACAGCATCATGGAATGTAATTTTAGGTAATCCCCTCTACTTGATAGTGCCTCACATGATATAATTTGATAGTAACTTTTTAATCATTTCTCTACTCATCATCCAACACACCATGAAGTTTTGCATTTAAGTTGAATGATTCATTCCTGCAACACCAACCACCATACCAGCCCATTATTCTGACTGGAGAAAAGAAACTCTCAAGTTAATAATTATTTATGACACTAACCAATATTTTAGTTTCAGCACTTGACTGTCCATATTTAATTGTGTGGTTTTTCATTATTTTTTAAAAAATTTAATCTTCGTTGTATTTTTTCCCATTATCATTTCATCCCCTTCAAACCTCCCTACCCTCAGCAATCACCAAACTGTTGTCCATGTCCATGAGTCCTTTTTCCTTTGATAGTTCATATTTAAAGACTGAACCAGGAGTCTTTAATGGTACACACAAGGGCAGGGGGCAGAAAAAAAACAGAATTTGTTAAAAATTGTGTATTTATTCTTACATGTTTGAATATCAGTCGCCTTCTTGAAAGTCTCTTCATTTAATTCAATACACCTATTGAGATAGTTTTTTCTCCACTCAAAATAGTTTTTGAACTCATCGATTTCTGTAACCTTTAGTGATTCTGCTGTTTTTTGTTTCATCTCTTCCACATTGGCAAAATGTCTCCCTTTGAGGACATTTTTCATCCAGGGCACCAAAAAAAAAATCTCTCTCTCAGTGAGATCAGGTAAATAGGGAGGGCGGGGCATAGGGGTGATGTTTTGGTCAAAAACAACTGAACACTCAGCATGGTGTAGACAGGTGCACTCATAAATCACCCATCATGAATGGGAAAAAGCACGGAAATAGTCTTCAAAAAAATGCACTGAAGCCTAACACAGCCTCTCACAACACCATCGGCTGGTACACTCATACAGATGGGTTCTTGGAATACCACCTAATGGGGGAAGCCTGTACTACAAGGGACCCACCCTTAGAAGATAATTCTGGTTTTTGGAGAGTGCCCCTTGAATGTTTTTCTCACCTAAGTTCTTGATAAATCTACTATGTCAAACCATTTTAGCCAAGAACATGCCAGAGAGTTCAAAATAATAGAAGCAATAATCATACAACTAGTAAATATGCTTGTTAAGTATTATAGGAAGTTTAAAGTAGTATGAAAATAATTTGCATGCAAGCAAATTAATCATTGTATGAAAAGTTAACTGATCCTCCCACTTGCCCTCATGCTTCATCTCTGTTTACTCCTATGTTAATCTAAAGAAGTATAGCACAGGCCACAAACTTAAAGCCTCATATGTAGCTGCATTATAAAAGTAAAATGAAATTGATAAAACAAAACATAGCCATATAGTTCATTTACTCTCATGTACCCAACACATTTTCAATATATAATCAATATACATTAATGAGGTATTTTACATTATTTTGTTCTTACTAAGCTTTCAAAAGCTAGTGTGTATTCTACACTTAACTGAACATTTTTAAAAAAAGATTTTATTTATTATTTTTAGAGCAAGGGGAAGGGAAAGAGGCAGAGAGGGAGAGAGACTTCAGTGTATGGTTGCCTTTCACCTGCCTGCAGCTATGGACCTTGCTGGAGACCTGGCTTGCAACCTGGTTATGTGCTCTGGTTGGGAATCGAAGCAGTGACCTTTGGGTTCACAGGCCGGCACCTTATCCATTGTGCCACCAGCCAGGGCTTGAACATCTTAATTAGAACATGCTGAATTGAAAGTGCTCAGTAGCCATTTGTGGCTAGCAGCTACTGTGTTATTCCATATTGTACAATTGCTTAATTATCCCAGGTCATTTTCTTTTATTGCTTGCTTTTTTTTTTTTTTCTTTTTTTTTTTTTTAAGATTGTATTGATTATTTTAGAGAGAAGGGCAGGGAGGGAGGAAGAAAGGGATAAAAACATCAATGTATGGTTGCCTTTCACCTGCCTCCAACTGGGGACCTGGCTGGAGACCTGGGTATGTACCCTGACTGGGAATTGAGCCAGCAAACCCTGGGGTTCACAGGCCAGTGCTCAATCCACTTAGCCATCAGCCAGGGTCCCAAGTTATCTTCTTAAGCCATCAATTAAAAATGAAAATAGCTGCTACACTAGTAAACAAGAATAAATGTTCCATAATCATATTTTGAAACCTCATCACAAAAAATAAATAAAAACTGCCAGAAATAATACAACTTTCCGCTGAAACTATACTCTGTGGTTAAAAAAAACAAAAACAAAAACAAAAACTTCTTGATAGCATGATTAATATTAGGAAAATTAAATACACTTTAACTCAGTATGAATTGAGTTCCTATGGGGTATAAATGGAAATTATTAACTAAGGGAACATATTTTGAAGGCCTATTAAGTAGAATGTGCTTTTCATTTGTGAGAATTTAAGAACGAGAGACAAAATTCACCCATATAAGAAGTTTTGGTTATGTGAGGTAGTTAACACCATGGGAATTGCAAAGGAAATGAGATATTGTGAAAGCATGCAAGGAGTTACTATCTACTTAAGGAAAAGCACACATGAAGTTCTATAAGACAATGTGAAAATGGCATAATAAGAGCACACATGAAGTAAACAGATTGAAAGTAAAATGTCAGCTAGGTAATAAAAAACGCAATGAAAAAAAAGTGGATGATTTGCTAGTTAATAGTGTGATAAAAGGGTTTAACCTATTTTATATGCAGTGATCAGGAGAGACAGTTTTGATAAAATTGCATAAATAAATAATGGATAAGTCATGGGAATATTTGAGGGAAGGATGTTCTAAGCCCAGGAAAAAGAAAATGTCAATTAATTTCCTGAGCAAGAAAATTATATCCTCTCCGTATTTTTAACATTTGATTTATTGTTTTGAAAAACCGTAAAGATAGTGGAGACAGTTGTGAATTTCAGAACAGTGGGTAGGGGACAGATCATTCAGATATACCATAGTAACAACTTTGGCTTTTTAAAAGTTTTCCTGAATGTGATAAAAGCTCCTGGAGCATTTTGATTTTTTAAAAATGGAGCTCTGGCTGGTGGCTCAGTGGATAGGCACCAGCCTGTGATCCCAAAGGTCGATGGTTTTCTTCCCATTCAGGGCACATAACCAGGTTGCAAGCCAGGTCTCCAGCCAGGTCCGTAGCTGGAGGCAGGTGAAAGTCAACCATACATTGATGCTCCTTTCCCTTTCTTCACCCCTCCCTGTCCTTCTCTCTAAAAAATAATGAATAAAAATTAATTAGTTAATTAACTAAAATTTTTTAAAATGATCAGTTCCTATAGTTACTTGTGATAATTAGAAAGTAGGAGGGAATATTGAGTTGGGACAATATTGAGAACACAGTGAATATTAAGTGGAAGGTAGGGATGGTTGTTTATCATCTATTTTGGTTGTCCACAGAACTATGATAGTTGCTTTTCTAGGGTGATGGAGATAATATAATGGTATAAAGTTGAGAAACATTTAGAACACGGAAAAAGTGGGATACTTTCTAATGGCTTGATATGAGTTGCTTAATAAACAGGAATGTAAAAGTAGGAAATGCAACAATACACAGAAGATACTACAGAAGCAAATTCCAAACAGAAGTACTTCAAAATTTAGCAGAGCTGTAGTATTGAATTGGCAAAAAAGTCTATATGGGTTTTTCCCCCATAAAATAAAAGACACTTTTTTCATTTTCACCAATAACTATTGATTTGGATATCTTGAGTATGTCAGCTATCTCCCAAGTGGTAGAACATTGAATGCTCTCTATTAATGTCTTCATTTAATCCTACCAACTTCAACTGGTCTACCCAACAATGGAGCATTGTCCAGTGCT
Organism: Noctilio leporinus; assembly: GCA_004026585.1. NCBI lineage: Eukaryota > Metazoa > Chordata > Mammalia > Chiroptera > Noctilionidae > Noctilio > Noctilio leporinus. The sequence continues at coordinate 17,084 of PVIW01007807.1, read as the reverse complement.
CTAGCAGGAAACTTCACAAACTACTTTTGACCCAGTACTGTTGCCACACACTGCACAAATCCTTTTCTTTTTTTCTCATTTCTGTTGCGTTTTTACCTTTCTTGAAATAATAAAACATAATATGCCAAAAACATTGTGCATTTTCTTCCATCTAAACTATTCAAATGGTTACACAAAAATTCACCAATTCTGATGCTATTTTTAGCGCATGCTGATCTGACAGCTGCCACAATGCAATCTAGCAAAATTGTTTCAAATGAAGTTAAAGACACCCAAGCACTATTAGAGCCATTTTAAGGGGAAATGTAAAGAACTTTTTGGCCAGACTAATAGCTTCTATACCTAGAGGTGAGGACCTAGACCTATTGAAACAGCAGAGCAGTTAGTTGGCCTAATATATATTTTATAGGGTCATGAGAAAATTTTAAAATCCTTATCTGAAGGGTAAGTGAAAGGACAGGCTAGAATTGGGAAGAGTCTAAATATGAAATTATTTAGTTCTAAAAAACATCCTTTCCTTTCCCCACATTGGAATTTCATGAATGAGTAAAAATGAGTTTTAAAATAGAGAATTCATAAAATCTTGAACATTCTTTTTTGTTGTTGTTGTTATTTTCCAGAGAGAGAAGAAGGGAGAGAGGAAGAGAGGAAGAGAAACATCAATGTATGGTTGGTTGTCTTTTACCTGCCTCCAGCTACGGATCTAGCTGGAGACCTGGCTTGCAACCTAGTTATGTTGCCCTGGCTGGGAATCGAACCAGCAACCTTTGGGTTTGCAAGCTGGCACCTTATCCATTGATCCACGAGCCAGGGCTTTGAACATTCTTATAGTAATTGGATTCTGATTCTGCAGGAATATAAGACAATGTCTGAAACTAAATTACCTCCTTGCTCAATCAGTAACTTGGTAAGGCACTCAGCCCTTTGTAATGGTAGTGCAAACATTGGTAGCTAAATTATCCCAAAGTGATCTCAACCTCATTAAATCCGTAAGTTCCTCATCTCAAATTCCTGCACAATAGAAAAATTGTGCACTTTTTGGAAAATACAAAACAAAGCAAAGCAAACTAGTTTGCTTTATACTGAGACTATATATATATGTATATATATATATCACATACATACACACCTATGTATATATATTTCAGTATATGTATTATTTTAAATAGTTATATTTATATGTCATTAGTATACATTTCTATTATATAGATTTTAATATATTTGTTATATATAATGTAAGAAGTCATACAAAAAGCCAGAAAAATATAACACAATTAAAGTACAGATAAGTCAATGGAAGCATATTCATTGATGATTTAGATACTATATTTAGTAAATAAAAACATCCCCCAAAAAGCAATTATTACAAATATGAAATTTTTGGATGGAAGTATAAAAATCAAGAGCACAGAAATATAAAGAATAATATAAATAAATTTAAATCAACCAATAAATACAATTTAAGTGAGTATACAAATTTTATGTCAGCAAAATTCTGAGATAATAAGTCTAAATGTGCCATTATTTCAAGGTTTTTTTGAGTACTATAGGTCATTTGAAATTCTAATATAGAATCATCTTGGAATAATTACCACATGTCAGCCAAAATTTGATTTATAATTGCATTGAATTTACAGATCAATTTTTATACAATTTGCATTTTATAATTTTGAGCTCTTTTATCCATACACATGGTCTATCTCTCCATTTATTTATGCATTCTTAGTTTTTCTCTGCCTTGTTTTGCTGTTTTTGTATATCAGTATTACAGATTTTTGTAAGATAATTCCTAATTATTTTGTTTTATTTTATTCTGTTGCACATTGTAATTATAAATTTTATTTTCTAATTATTATTTATCAAACACAAAAATAAAATTTATTTTATATACAGTACACTTTATCAATTCACTAATTTTAGTATTTTTTTAAGTTAATACAATTTTTTACAGGCAAAATCAAGCAATTTGCAAATAAAGTTTTATCTATCCTTTTCAAACTGTATGCCCTTATTTAGTATTTTCTTTCCTTATTACAGAGGCTGGGGCCTCTAATGAAATGTTGAATAGAAGTGGCAAGAGTGGAAATTATTGCCTTGTTTACTTCCTTCTGATCCTGAAAAATAATGTCTTATATTCCAGTAAATATAATTTTAGTCTATAGATTTTTCAAAAGTTAAACCTTGTGTTTGTGGGATAAGTCCCTCTTGGTCATAATACACTCCTTTTTATTTACATATTGCTGAATTCTATTTACTGATATATTCTAAACACTTTTTTTAAAAGATTTTATTATTTTTAGAGAGAAGGGAAGGGAGAGAGGCAGAGAGGGAGAGAGATATCATTGTATGGTTGTCTTTCACCTGCCTCCAGCTATGGATCTGGCTGGAGACCTGGCTTGCAACATGGTTATGTGCCCTGGCTGGGGAGTCGAACCAGTGACTTTTGTGTTTGCAGGCCGGCTAAACACTTTTTTGAAGTTATGTTAATGAGCTCTGATTCAGGTTGTTGTGTATATTAATTTGACATTTTAGCCTTATGATCTAGCAAACTTAATGTTATTTGAAGTATATTTGTAGCAGATAAGGAAGCTGTATGAACTTTGATACATCCTTAATGGAAAATGACAGCACAGACCCCTATGATATTGGAGCAAAGATACGCCATCTCTTGTGGCTAAATATTCTCTATTGGAAAACAGTTTCTGGTTTGCTAATGGTCTCTAAATCAAAACTAGAGATTGAAACATATGAGTACGGTGTTATGTAACCCAACAGTCTATATATTTGGGCATTTGTAGTAGTCCTCATCAAGGGACATTCACTATAGAGATGGAATTGGGTTTGAGTAGGTCTTGAAGGAAAAAGCAGCATGAAGAAATGGCCCAATCTCATGAGCCCCTGTTCCCTCTGCTTCAGTCACTTCTCCTTTCATCCAAACATAATGCCACTTGAGGAAATGGTCTATAATGAGTTGACTGAGGAAGAACAAATAGGGGAATGGTTTAGGAAAGATTACACATAGCTACATCATAAAACATGAAAAAAATGATACTGATATTCCAGAGAAAACAGGGCTGTTACAGTTTCTGCTGCAATCCTGGGAAATGTCAAATTTGCCTATTTGTACTCCTTTTTCCTATGGCATAATTTAATGGAAAGCTGGAGTAACAAAAGATCATTTATAAGACAGACCCTTAATAGAGGTTTGGGTTGCCCATTTAAGTAAATAGTCATATAACCATTTATTTGGGTATTCTTTGTTCCTTTAAAATAATTATGTTCTCTAATTCTGATTATAAACACACTTAGGAACTTTAAGTTTATCTGAACACTTTGTATCCTAGCGGCTTTTTATGGAGTGTCTTGGAAATATGAAAATCCTTTGGGTGGATAATGACCAACTTCAATGAAAATAATGAATAGTTGTTTCTAAAATAGTCCAATTTTCCTGTAGGCTAGTCTGCGAAGCTCATGCAAGTCTAGGCACTGACAAAGGGAAAAGACTGCCACTAAGTAAGAACTGTGGCAGTAAGTGTCATCTAACATTCCCATTACTCTCCTTGGCATGAAGGGTAAAGTATATCATAATATAAAAAGAAATATTCTAAATATCTCCCTTGTTATTATCAGTCAATGATCATTCTTTAAAAATTCTGAAGACCAAAGAGAGAGGAAGAAAGTCCCACATACTAATGTTGTTTTTCCTGATTAATTTTCCAGTTTTTTAAAAATTAGATATGATAAGGTAATTTTCATGTTATCTAAATTATATTTTCATATATTCATAATTCTAAAATGCATGAAAACAAAACACAAATGAAAGTGAGTGGGAAGATCCTGACATTACTTATAGAAAGATTTACTCATATGTTATGGATGATTCAACTCTGATGAGACATGTAATGAAATACGAAATCTTGATGTTAGAAAGTTGCTCCAATAAGGAGCAACTTATTTTTGTTTCTTAACCTAAATATTTCATTTAGGTTCTATTTTGTTTATTATTATCCTTATTAGAGGACATGCTTATTGATTTTTAGAGAGAGGGAAAGGGAGAGATAGAAAAAGAAGGAGAGAAACATCAAAGTGAGAAACATTAATCTGTTGCCTCTTGCACACTCCCCAACCAGGTATTGAACTTGCAGTCTAGGTATATGCCCTGACCTGAAATCGAACCAGTTTATGGAACAGTACTCCAACAAATTGAGTCATACCTCTAGGATTATTCTGTTTTGTTTTATAGATTGAAGGTTAAAGACAATTTAGATTTCTTAGGGATATTTTAGTTAGATTAATCATTCCTTTTGTTCATTTTTACTCTGTTTATTATTCATCATTTCATTTGTAATTAGGATATTTCTCTCCTAATTAATGTATTTTTAACATTTGGAAATAGGATTAAACAAAAGTATTTTTAACTTCATGGGTAGCAACACCCACTACAAAGGGTCTTAAATTTAATTTGTCCCTGCTTTCAAATGAACATATCTATTGTTTTCTATTTATGACATGCTCAAGATTAGAGGTATAAGAATCTAAAGAATCCCCATGTAAGGTGGTGGGAAAAAGGCTAGAGTGAATTTAGAAGACCGAGGTTCTAATATTAATTGTGCTCATATTTAGTTAAATTCTACATCTACATACTCCATTTTTTTCATAGAAAAGTTGACAAAAATGGAATATTTTTAACTCTCAGCCTTTTCCAACTATGAATTTATTTGTTACTGATTCTATTTCATGTAATGGAGATAATCCAGGAATGCTACTGAGGAGTACAGAGTAGCATTAAATAAAATTGGCATGGGAAAGAACACCTAGGGTGATTGGCTCAAATTGGAATGCTACTTTAGTTGTTAGGCCTTCAGGTAAATTATAGGTATTTTGAACAAAAATAGCTCTTTTCCTGAGAGCCACAGCTGAAGAAATATGGATCACTTGCGTTTTTTTTAACATAATATCTGAATTCTCTATTTAAAAAGCCTGCATGCAACATTTTCTCAAAATGCACAGTTCAGAAAAATAAAGTTGGACCATTAAAGGTATTGAATTCAGTTTATATAGAGAGATTAAAATCAAACATGGTAAAATGAAGTCAGTTTAAAGGAAAAAAGAAAAGGTCTTGGTGTTTGAGATTTTTAAAAATTGTAAGCAGGCCTACTTTAGATATTTTGTTCATCTCTGTGCATATACTCAATCACTGTCCATGCCCAAGTAGTGAATGCAGAGGGTAAGTTACATGTATGAAATGAACATCACTTACATAACAACACCAGCAGAAAAGCAACGTAAGCAAACTGAATGTGATGAGACAAAGCTACACTTAGTAAAACCAAAGGTAAATTCATTAGAAGTATCTAGAACAAAGATAAGAATAAGGAATGTGTTTAATAATGAACAGTTGTTGTTTGAATGCCATAAATTGACATTATTTTCCCCCACATTAAAAAAAAAAAAAAGCTGATGTTTGATGAAGTGGCACTTGCACCTCTAGCCCCTAGCTTTCTCCTATAAACATGGTATTGGACTTTCTCTATTATTAATACATATAATAAGGTTTACATGAATGAAGAATCAAACAGAGGACTATCTTGGAAATATTCTCTAATAACAACATAACATGTTTATTTATTCAAAGTACGTCATCTTCTTTGTGTGTGCTTGTGCTTTTGCATCACTAGAAGGAGGGAGACAGAGAAATAAGTTAACTGACTTTACCAATCCCACCATTTGTATTCTGTCTAACTTGTAGCTTTCAGGAGATTCCTAGTACATAATATGCGTGATGGACAAAGTGGTATAACAAACAGGGTTTCTCTTTATAGACTTTTTTCATTTTGTCCTGGAGCCTATGGGTGGAAATCATAGTAGATTATAGCTGTTTGAAAAGTACTACAGAAGAAGATAAGCCATTTTGCATGGAAATTTCATGTAGTATATTGTTTCAAATATGATATTAGGGTCAAAAATGGTCATCCTGGATGTATCTTTGAAGAAACATAGAAACACGAACTATATGGATTTGCAAGACCCTTACAATATTATATGATAACCTAATTTAGCAGCACATCAAAAATCCCTGGCTCTGGTTGGACTGGGAAATATGTGTTAGCAAAATGTCAGCTATAAGTAGTTATTAAAATTCAGAGGCAAGGAAGGGGAGCAGCTTAGACAAGAACCTAGTATAAAGGAACCATGGACATGGACAACAGGTGGGATTGACTTTGGGAGGAATGGGTGGGTGGGGAGGGGGACAGAGGGGAACAGAAAGGGGATGCCTGTAATACAACAACAATAAAATTAAAAAAAAAAAAAGAATAAAATTCAATCCTAAAGTTTTCCTATAACTTTTGGGTTATTTCCAGGTATTTCTCTTTTGGCTTCTTAAAAATTATAGGCTATAAAAAATGGATACTGGACCTAACAGTTTTGTAACTATATTAGAGTTTTACAGAAATCTGTTCTTGAATAATTTTTGCTCCTTTGTATGTATGCAAATTTATGCAAATAAAGCAGAGAGCTTTTAGGTAATTGTTGAGAAAACATCATATAATTTCATATAATTTTATTATTAGGAAATACACCAAAGTAACTAAATATAAATGTTCACATGAACATAATGACTCAGTGCTGATTTTGAAAGAGCTGATATTTCTTTTTTTATTTTCTGAAATGCACATATAACATTTGATCTTATCTCTTCATTTAAGTTGGCCTTTTGTTGTAATTAAGTATACCTGTTGTCCTTTCTTTAGCTATTTCAGATCTTTAATGTCTGAATCTAGGTATTATTGTTATTGGTCACTGCTCTGATTATTATCAATATCTATGAAATTTAAGGATCATAGTTTGCTTAACTATAAAAGCACTGGTATATTGTCTTTAAAAATGTCTGCTTTTATAAAACAATATTTGCAGATAAGAATCATTCTGCTTTGAAAATATCTATTATGCCAAAGGGCCAGCTGGAAAGGAAACTAATCAACATAAATGATTATGACCATTAAACTAATCTGCTTTCTACAGAATTAAAGTAAATATAACAATATAACATGATTAAAATTTCCTCATAAGGTTCAAAACCCTCTATCTATAATCAACCTGTCACATACTATCAAGTTTTTCCTTTTTAGGTATCACCCTAACACTTACCAATATGTATCATTTACAGTCCTAATATCTACACTTATCAGTAATATTTTTTTTCTTTGAAGGAATTCAAAAATATTTTAATAATGCCATTCTCCTAGCCCTCCTTTTACTCTCTTCTCTACAATGGTAGAGAGCATAAAGTATATTTTAAAGGTAAAGTGGTATGTAGGATTTCTATTGGAAAGTGTTATAGGTAAAAATGCTAGAAGTGTTGAGAATAGTAATATATCTATTTCTATATCCATATATAAGAGATGAGAAAGGGAGACAAGAAAGACATTTTGATGGAAGATAGAAAAAGGATTTTATTATAAATATTGTATCATGCTGTAATTTTTCAAGACTCTATGAGAACCAAGGGTATATTTTCAGGTATTATATTGAAAACAAAAATAGATAAGCATTATTTTATATATAAAATTTTAGTGTAGACTCTCAGGTATTTTTTGTTTGGGGGGAAATATAGAATTAGCATTAAATAAATTAGACAAATAATCTCTCTGATGGACTTTTTTCAGTAGCAACAAGGCAGATAATAAACATAGGTGTTATTTACCACTATTATAAGAAAATTAGTAGATAAATAAGAGTTTTTCAAAGAATACTTTGCTATACACTAAGAAATGATATTGGAGTATTGTATGGGAAGCCTCTCTAAAAAGGTGACAGGTACCCTAAGACCTGAATGACAAGAAAGGGTCAAAATGTAAATATTAGAGAAAAGAGTTTTTAAGCAGCTGGAATAGGATGAAATGCTCTATAATGGGAAAAGGCTTGGGCAGATGAGAGAGAGAGAGAGAGAGAGAGGGAGGGAGGGAGAGAGAAAGCTCAATTTGCTGGAGGGCAAATAGTAAAGAAGAGAGAAGCTGGAGATGTAAATGGTTTTACATCACAGAAGATTTTTGTGGGGAGGAATAAACATTAAGAATTTGCTGCAATGGACCCAGGAAATTCTAAACAAGTGGGAAACAAGTCAAGTTTATGGAGAAGAAAAGTTATATAATTTGAAGTTTTAATCTTATCCATATTAGTAAATTCAATAAAATCTCAATTTTTTAATTTTGAAAAGTATTTTGGGGACTTGTCTCAAAATCTCAAAGTAAGTATGAGATATATGTATGCAGAGATGACCAAGACAATGTTCAAAAAATAAGAACAATAGTTAGAACAAAGAGAAAATTTGCCCCTTCTGATAAGATAATTACAAAGGATATAATTAAAAGTGAGTGCTATTGGCAAAAGAATAAAACAGCTCAGTGGTATAAATATATATTCGAAAATAGAGTCTATAATATGTGGAAATGATAGAGATGAATGGTGAAAATTATTCTTTCATTACAGGATTTGTAATATAATTCAAAAAATAAATCAAGTTATGTATTTGCTAGGTAGAGTTCAAAATTTTGAATTCAATAAGATTACTAGCTTAACATTTTCATGGAAGTATTACGCATCATAGAAATAGAAACATATAATTTCCATATAATAGAAATCTGAAAAAGCTTTATGATTATGTGAGGTCAAGCTTAAAAACACTTCTAAAGCACACAAAAGAAGAGATAAACAAATGAAAGAGATACCACATACTTGGACAAGAAGCTTTAAACCTAAAGATTTCATTTTCTCCTGTTAGTTTTCAAAGGTATCATGATCACATTAAAAATAGTCACTTTTCTTTCTTCACCTGAAGGAAAATAAGATTATAAAAATTTGAGGGCAATTTAAACAACTTTGATTAACCAGAAAAACAGAAGAAAAAAACAATAGGGAGTAGGTATATCAGAGATTGAAACATTTTATAAAGCTTCCATTATCAAGCCCACATGGAATTTGTTTATAGATAGATGGAACATTTAATATAACAGAAAGGGAACTCCAAAGAAACACCCAAGATTTATAGAAATTAAATATTTAATAAAGGTAAAATGTCAACTTATTAGTGAAAATATGGATGATGTAGCAATAATTAATTTGCTTTTGGAAGAAAAAGACTATTGACCTTTTTTTTGAAGGCAAAGTAAAATATTATCACAATCAAAATGACATGACAAAATAAGGAAAATTATTGCAAGCTATAATCATTAAAATGAAATTTCATTAATACTTAAATCTGTAAAAAAATAATAGAGAAGGAAATGCCCAAGTAAATAAAATTAGAATGGTTAAAATATATGAGCAATCAAAGGCCTGGCTGGTGGCTCAGTGGATAAGGTACTGGCCTGTGAACCCAAAGGTTGCTGGTTCAATTCCCAGCCAGGGCACATAGCTTGGGATTCCCAGCCAGGTTGCAAGCCAGGTCTGTAGCTGGAGACAGGTGAAAGGCAACCACACATGGATGTTTCTGTTTCTCTTCCTCCCTGCCTCTCTCCCTTCCCCTCTCTGAAAATAATAAAATCTTTTAAAAATATATGTGAGCAATCAAACTACAGAAATAGAAATTCAGATAAAATAAATGCATAATTAGGCACTTAATCTTTCATAGGAAAAAACAACAATTTAAAACTAAATTGAAATGTCATCCTTCACCTACGATAGTTGCAAAAATCTGACATTATGACAATATACTTGCTAGTGAATCAGGGGGACACAGACTCTCACACCCTGAACTGGAAAGAGAAATGGTTGTGATGCATAAAAGGAGGAAGTTACCAAAATATAGCACAACTATACATTACATTACAACTAACTTTCTACATAAACTTGGAAAAATATGGAATTATATGATTGTTGATTATGATGATAATCATTAAAACTGAAAATTAGAAACAAGCTGTTCCCATCCATAAGTTCTGCAGCAGTAACTGATGGCTAATCAACACAATCTAGTATTATGCAGATTTTTAGAAGTGAAATGATTATCTAGACAGAATGTAAGATGTTATTGAAAAACAAACTGAAAAAATTAAGAAGTGTACTATGTTCACAGATAGGAAAACATACCAATTTTTAAAGTAACTACAAATTCTGTTCATATCAATAATTATCTTAACAAAATTTCCCGCACAAATTTTCAGAATACTGGTTCTAAAGTTTATATGACTGAATAAAGTCACAGGATAGGCAATATGATTTTGAAAGCCAAACAAAGAACACACTTCCTCCAGAGGAGACTTATTCCTTGTCTCTTCCAGTATTAGTGGCCTCAACCTACCTTGGCCTTGCCTAAGTTATTCTAATTATCAAGGTCAAGAATTTCAAATCTCTCTCTGCTCCATCTTTATGATGCCTTTTCTGTGTGCATGCCAAATCTCCTTGTGCTGCTCCCTTCTCAGGACACATGATTTCATGTAGAAATGTCCAAACAAAACAAGATGTTTTCTTTATATGCCTGTCCTTAAGTTAATCATATCTGCAAAGACACTTTTTTCTTTATTAGACCTAATATCCTTGTAATGGAGTTTCAGAAGGGGGTTATGATTATGCCATTATTCTGCCTACCACACACCAACCATATTTTTACTTGGAAGAAAAAGAACCTTTTGTATTTCTTAAATAATAACTTTCTTTTTTTTTAGTTTAGTTTTCCAAAGTTATTCACAATCACAACTTCATTAATTCTTCTTTGATGGTCACTACAGGAAAAGAGGTAGGTATTTATTCCTCCTTTAGCTTAAATCAAGCAAGAAATTTGAGATAAAGACTAGAAAAGATTAATTAGTATCTCTTGAAATTATAGAGGCTCAGTGGACTGGTCTATAACAGCTCTCTAAAAACTCTCAAGGGCAAGCAACCCAAAGGGGAAAGTGAAGGAGTGTTGGTTACTAGGTAGAATTATCAGACACACTCAGTGTGTTTAGGGCAGATAATGAAGAAAAAGTATTTCACCTACAAAATAGTTTTCCATGGGACTCCAAGAACCAGAGACCAAAAGACAATTCTTAAGGGTCTGTAAAGAAAAATGCATCACTCATCTGAAGTAGGGGTGGTGAGGGAGTTATGTTAGAAGAATTTGCAAAACTATTTCTTCAGAGAAAGGGTCAAATTTTAACAGCATTTCAGACCAGAAAGTGCAACATCAGCTCCTGAAAGCTTAAACCTGGAAGGGATTTCCATGTCCCTTCAGTTGCCTTCCTCTCCTTCCAACTCCAACACTGGAAAGATCAGAATTTGAGGGCAAGTACGTGTGAGAGGGAAATAAAATGAAGCAAAGCAAAAAAACAAAAAACAAAGCAAAAAACCCACACGGTTCACAAAAATTAAGCTAATCAAATAACTAACTAATTTGGCTGGCTTTTATGACACTAAAGAGAAAACCAAACAATTAGATTTAATACCTTTCAATTTCTAGTGAAAGAAAAACACACATTTGTATGCATAGATGATGAATTTTTAAGAAAAAGAGCTTGTTCATTGGTTAAATTATAAGTAAAAGGAAGACTGTATTGTGCTAAAAAGTAAAATTTTATAATGGCTGATATATTATTCTTTTTCATAATTATAGCAACAAATCACTTAAAAGTCAGCATTTTTTTTAACATGCATTATGCTTCCTATGCCTCTTTCACTATTTACAATATCTAATTAATAGAACTATCACTGTTTGCATTTTTGACCAGCCATTTTAATCAGTTAAGAATATCAGAATTATACAGCTTAGAGCTGTGAACTAAATTTGAACGCTGACATATTTGAAATTTTCATAAAACTAATACATACACTTTTCAAGATGAGATATTTGTTAATTTATGAGAAAGTTTACTTCACTATCTAGCTTTACGGCAAGTTGTTGCAATTATTTCATAAGATCATAGACAAACATGATCAAGTGCCTTTCTATGTGTGTTCTATCTCAAAGACATAATCTATTTCCATAAATAACCATGAGAAAATAATACCACAGCACATCACTGTTAACCATCACATACCCAGAAACTCAGAGCTCAGACTCTTTAATTCAGTTGCTGCCCAGATGCTAATTGGAAAATTCATAATTCATAATATGTCTCTCTCTATATATATTAGAGATCTCAAAAGACAGTTATCTTGTGGTAGTTATTTTTTTTCATTTGGCACTATATTATATAAACTAGCTCATGTTTTGCATTTAAGGTGTAGCAACATTCCATTATCAAAGACATATTTGTTAAACATACATACAAAGGGATTTGTAATTGAAGCATAGCTTTGATGTATTTAATAAGATGTAAAACTGCCATCCTATTTTAATAGGCAATGTTTTATGTACATTAGCAGTAATATAATAATGCCTCTTCCGTGTGCTTTTGCCATTAGTACTTTTTCCCTCCCTTTCTTTCACTTAATCTTTAAATTTTAATGTAATCCAAACACATTAACATCTTTTCTACCCTTACTAGTTATGAACAACAGGGAGCTTTGGCATGAACTTTCCTTAACTGAAGGATAGTTCCTATACAAGTTAATCTTCAGTATTTTTCTTCAATTTTGCCTGTTCATTGATTTATGTACACACTTCCTAGCCTTGAAAATGTTTTTGGTCACTGAAAGAGATCAACATGAGTTAAAGGGAAGAAAATAAATAGAGAATAAATGTCATGCATTTAAAAACAACTGCATTCTCTTACATGCTATTAGGCCACATTACTTCTGAAGGCCTTGAATTAAAATGAGAAAACAATGGGTGAACCATTTAAGACTTAATGATGGCAGAGTTGTTGGCATCATTATTACAAAAGCTCACTGGTATTATCTCACATTTTTTAAAAAGCTGATTCATAAGATTCAGACTGTAGTATGTTTTTTACGATAGTTCAGTATGACTTTTAATATTGTCCTTGAAGAATGTGGCATGCAGCAATGTGTCAAGGAAAGTTAATCAAACTAATGAAAATTACCTAATTGCATTTCGTCAAAGTAGGTTTATCTGGGTGGCAGCTAATTATACACATACCCAGCTCAGTAACAGCAGGACAGAAGGAAAGGCCTGCCTTCCAACAGCAGGAGAAATCTGTGTGGTCTAACGGTCTTACCCTGTTAGCTTTAACATACCTCCTCTCAAATTTAACACTTTCACATCCTTTCAGCAGTAATTTTCATACCTATTTAATTATTTTCAGGTTATACAAACTGAATATGCTGACTTCAAAGACAATTGGATGGGTTCTCCTGTTCAACATCATCAAAGCTTAGGTGGTTGATCTAAAATTCTTTCAGAAGTTAGACAAGACCCTACCTCTCAGTATTAAAACTGCTTAAGGGAACTTAATAATGTACTTTAAAATACCGAGGACACTAGAGTGGTTTGGCTACTCTAGAAATTTCCTGTATTAGGAACTTAGTAAAGACATCGGGCTGCATTTTAACCTCTTCATTTTTCTATTAAATTGCAGTTGATTGTATAAAACTAAGTTGCTAAAAATCAGTATCACCTGAAAATTGAAAGTTAAAAGCTATCTTATCTAGATCTTATCATAAATGAGCTTTAGGGAATGAATGTCTAACTTCATTCATTCAATAAACTTTGAGTGTCTATTACATAGAATGTATATATTTCTCACAGTTACATTTTAGACAGAGAGATATGGTTAAAGAGCAGTTTGAACTCTCATTAGAATGCTGCAGACTTGAATCTCCTTAGTGCAATATCACAAACCTTCCACAAGACTAACATTGGCTTTTAATCAAAAGATACCTCTCCAATGCACTGACCTCATTTCAGAAGTTAATCACTTAATTCACTTGTTTCAATGTGTTGGGCATAAATAATGCTTGGTGTATTTGCCACTCTAGAATCTCTTATTTAATAGTTTGTGGATGCTCATAAAGAATTGCAAGAGACTTCTTTTGCTATGAGAAAATTATAGTTTACCTACACTGGTGATATTTCATGATTCAAGGAGTGCTATTTAGGGACAACCTGTCAAATGGTTCCAGTCCCATTTTGTAGACATACATGCATATCCCCTTTTATCCTTAAGCTGGCCTGAATAATAGATACATATTACCTGATAGCCCTAACATCAAAGGTCTAAGATGAAGCTATTAATAAAATATTATAAATAATATTATTATTAAAATGAGTAGGCTATCATTTTTCCCTATGTCTCATAAACTCACCAGCAAACCAATGCAAACTCCCGAAATGTCTGTAAGCTTTAGCAATTTAGAAAGTTACATCTTTCAAGTCATCAGACTATCCTAATTGCACAACTATGTCATGTTCCTACATGACAGATATTACGAACGTGCTAAATAGAATAGATTGCAATTAGGACAACAATGACTCTGATGGGAAGAAGGTCAGCAGCTAAATAAAGAGAACTGTGTGAGTGGAGGCAGTGATGGCAGAAGAGATGCACCTTCGGACTTGAGGACAGTTTAAGTCCAAACAAGAGGAAGCAGGGTGTTCTAGCCCCAGCCCTCCACTCACCTTTGCTATTACCTGAGGAAGGCGATATTCAACTGCCGCACTGCCTTAGTGCTCAATGGCACAAATTAAGTACTTGACTAAGAGTATCAGCTGATGCCTGAATCACACTACTAACCTTACAAGTCATCCTGCCTTGCCTGAGATTCCTCACCCCCAACACATTATATTCAGGCTTTACTCAATTTGTAAAGTTGCAGGAAGAAAACAGAACTTTAAAAAACTGTTTCTCAATCATTTCTAGCACTTCTTTTGTCCTACACAAAATATATAAGGTAGTTCCTGTTTTACAGGATTGATATTCACATCATCAAAGGAAACAGTTCCATCCCACCTTCTGTTCATTCTTACCATTTAATGCCTGGTCTGTCCAGCCTTCCATTCATCTTTACCATGTAACGCCAAAAGTTAATAGACCCTTGGTAATAAAATCCAATGACTTTAAGTGTATTCTTCTTTGGCTCCTGTAGTTGTTGAAACACTATTGGACTTGATTATTCAACCTTTCTCCTCCCTTAACTTTCAAGACACTATTACTTCTAAGACCTCATGCCTCTTAGGAAACTACTGCTTGCCTTCTCTGGTGTTCTGTCTTCTCTAGCTCCTGAGATGAAAGTAACCACAAAGAGACTCTTTGTTGTCTTTTATATTTTGTTGCCATCTCTACCCTTCTCCGATCCTGAAAGTATTCCTTCTGAAATCACTGACTTTCAATGCTTTGTAGATATCCCATAGGTACAAGAAGCAGTCATATTGTCTTAATTCTTTTCATATATTTTACCTACAGCTTTCTATATGCCTCAATATCAAGACTTTCAAATTCATAACTGTAACATATAAAAAATAGATCTTATTACTTTCCTCCTTGTACACACCTCTATGTCACTTCACCAAATTCCTTGTTATCATGGTTCAAATCCTTGATTCATTTCTCTCTTTACTTGCTACATTCAGGGAACTGATATGTTCTTTCAATGTGATTTCTTCCATCACTGCTGCAATTATACCCCTCTCTCCATTCTGACAATGCTTACACTCATGTTATTGTTAGTTAGATACATATATATTTTCAACACAATCTATTGCCTACAAGATTCAGAGTAAAGTACACACTCTATATTAATACCACAGCCTATACATTTGCTTTAAAGTTCTGCATTCACTTCTCTATGGTTCTCTCTTGTGTTTTCTAGAACAATTCTCCTGCATGTAATTATCTTGTTCTTTCACCAAAGCCACTATCAGGTTAATGCCATTTTGTATTCCTCAGATTGGTCTAATCCCTTCGAATGATAACATGTTAAAGCATTTTACCTAGAGAACCCCTTTTGGTATGGTTACCATTTTTTTGGATACTTTTTAAATCCCCATACCAAAGCATGTTTCATTCTTCAGTGAGCTTTAGAAACATATAGCAATTTCTCAACCATGTTTAAACACAGAAAAATCTGTTGTGTCTCAAAAGATATCTTGTGCCCGTAATAACAACAACAAAAGAACTTGCAAAAATTGTCTCCATGTCAAACTGTTTAAGGAAACTGCTGGGAGAATTACCTACACGTCTGCCATCCATTTTTAGTCTGTTGTTCTGACAGAAACCTACTGTCTACTGAGATAAATATAAGCAAACAGGCATTGCCTGGCCTTTCCCCTCTAAATCCCATTGATGTGATTGCAATGAGTGCTGATGACATGAAGAAACGAGGGCATTATTTGATAATGTCTTAAATTGAAAAATTGGGGAAGAAAGAAATGGATGAGATCTTATTTATATGTTGATCTAATGAATTAAACTAGTGAACAAAATGGAAACAGGGGCATGGACACATGGAACAGACTGACAGCTGTCAGAGGGAAGTGGGAGAGGCACCGGATGAAAGAAGGTAAAGGGACTGGCCAAAGAACATACATGCATCACCTATGCACAAAGACAACAGTGTGGTGATGGTCAGAGGAAAGGGGGAATAGGGGTACTGCCAGAGGTGGGCAAGAGGGAAAAATTGGGGACATCTGTCATAGTGTAAACAATAATAATCAAGTCAAAATTTGTATTTTATAGGGAAAAAATATAAGAGAAAAAAGAATGCACAGAGGAGAAGACAGTAGTAAAAGCAGAAGTGATTTTTTTTTTTTAAGATAAAGAATCTTTTCTTTTTTTTAATTTTATTGTTGTTGTATTACAGGCATCCCCTTTCTGTTCCCCTCTGTCCCCCTCCCCACCCACCCATTCCTCCCAAAGTCAATCCCACCTGTTGTCCATGTCCATGGTTCCTTTATACTAGGTTCTTGTCTAAGCTGCTCCCCATCTTTGCCTCTACCTCTCCCTCTCCCCTACCCCGTTCCCCTGACCACTGAAGGCCTATTCCTTGTATTCATGTACTTGGTTCTGTTTTGGTTGTTGTTAGTTTTGTTCATTATTGTCCCGTAAGAGGTGAGATCATATGATATTTGTCCTTCACTGACTGGCTTATTTCACTAAGCATAATACTCTCCAGTTCCATCCATGTTGTTGCAAAGGGTACAAGTTCCTTCTTTCTTTCTGCTACATAGAATTCAATTGTGTATATGTACCAAAGTTTTTTGATCCAAT
>PVIW01007806.1:0-68104 GCA_004026585.1 Noctilio leporinus | reverse complement strand
ATATTTCCAGGGAAAGGAATAGTAGTATTAGGAACAGTAGTATCAGTTGTAACATCATTAGTACTTGTTAGGAAAGAAGTGATTGTAGTGAAAAAGGCGGTACTAGGGCTGGCAGTAGTAGTATTTGTAGTGAAAGGAGTAGTACTATTTGTTGTCCCTTCAATAGTACCTGTAAGGAAAGAAGTGGTTGTGATAGAAAAGGCAGTACTAGTGCTAGCACTTGTATTATTTGTAGGAAAAGACACAGTAGTATTGGGAATAATAGGATACTGTGTATATTCTGTAGTACTGGTTAGGAAAGAAGTGCTTATGGTAGGAAAGGTAATGCCAACACTGGCTGTTGTAATATTTCCAGGGAAAGGACTAGTAGTATTAGGAATAGTAGTACCAGATGTAATGTCATTAGTACTTGTTGGGGAAGAAGTGGCTGTGGTAGAAAAGGCAGTACTAGGGCTGGCAGTAGTAGTATTTGTAGTGAAAGGAGTAGTACTATTTGTTGTCCCTTCAGTAGTACCTGTAAGGAAAGAAGTGGTTTTGGTAGAAATGGCAGGACTAGAGCTAGCACTTGTATTATTTGCAGGAAAAGAAACAGTAGTGTTAGGAACAATAGGATACTGTGTATATTCTGTTGTACTGGTTAGGAAAGAAGTGCTTGTGGTAGGAAAGGCAGTGCCAACACTGGCTGTTGTAGTATTTCCAGGGAAAGGACTAGTAGTATTAGGAATAGTAGTACCAGATGTAATGTCATTAGTACCTGTTGGGGAAGAAGTGGTTGTGGTAAAAAAGTCAGTACTAGGGCTGGCAGTAGTAGTATTTGTAGTGAAAGGAGTAGTACTATTTGTTGTCCCTTCAGTAGTACCTGTAAGGAAAGAAGTGGTTTTGGTAGAAATGGCAGGACTAGAGCTAGCACTTGTATTATTTGTAGGAAAAGAAACAGTAGTGTTAGGAACAATAGGATACTGTGTATACTCTGTAGCGCTGGTTAGGAAAGAAGTGCTTGTGGTAGGAGAGGCAGTGCCAACACTGGCTGTTGTAATATTTCCTGGGAAAGGACTAGTAGTGTTAGGAATAGTAGTACCAGATATAACGTCACTAGTACCTGTTGGGGAAGAAGTGGTTGTGGTAAAAAAGTCAGTACTAGGGCTGGCAGTGGTAGTATTTGTAGTGAAAGGAGTAGTAGTATTTGTTGTCCCTTCAATCGTACTAGTAAGGAAAGAAGTGGTGGTAGAAATGGGAATACTAGTGCTAGCACTTGAACCATTAGTAGGAAAAGAAACAGTAGTATTGGGAACAATAGGATACTGTGTATATTCTGTAGTACTGGTTAGGAAAGAAGTGCTTGTGGTAGGAGAGGCAGTGCCAACACTGGCTGTTGTAATATTTCCAGGGAAAGGAATAGTAGTGTTAGGAACAGTAGTATCGGTTGTAACATCATTAGTACTTGTTGGGAAAGAAATGGTAGTGGTAAAAAAGGCAGTACTAGGGCTGGTAGTAGTAGTGAAAGGAGGAGTAGTATTTGTTGTCCCTTCAATAGTACTTGTTGGGAAAGAAGTGGTTGTGGTAGAAATGGCAGTACTAGTGCTGGCAATAGTGGTATTTGTAGTAATAGTAGTATTTGCAGTAGTGACAGTAGGAACAATAGTCTCAGAAGTGGTGACCTCAGTGTTAACTGTAGAATATGGAGAAGTTGATGAAATGGTACTTGTCTTTGGTGTAGTAGAAACTATGGGACCACCGTGGAACCAAGTGACCTCAGTTAACTTTTCCAGCCTGATAACCATGTCATCCAATTGAATACTCAGTATCTGCCAAAAAACAAGAAATAACGTTAGTATTTATAAATGCTTAAACATCGCATTCAACAACAAAATGATGTATTATTTTTTCCTAGAGAGTAATAGGAGGTTCCTTTTTTTGATTGCACTGACTCTGGACACTTAAACATGGAGAGATGTGCTGTGAGCATAATCCCTGTGCTGGGAATGATTCTAACTACATAGTGCATTTAGTCAGAACTACACTGCTCACAAGTATTTGAATATTTAATAAAACCAATGCTCACAAAGATTTCTTTGTTTTGTAACTAGATTTTAAGCTACCTGACGGCAGGATGGTTTCCTGTTTTCACCACCCAAACCCCTGGTACACTGCTTGGTACATAATAGGTTAGTGTAAGCTCTGGTGAGTATTTTTTTCTTTCTTATAATCGAAATGCCTGACTAAAGCTTTGATCACCAGATCTGTCTATATCAGGGAGGCACCCACTTCAAGCCCATTGAAGCTCCTTTGTTTCTGAGATCTTAGTTGATTTCAATAACTGAGCTTGGGGTCACTCGTTTGTTTTCTCTTCCCATGTTTGAAATTCACCATGTTCTCATTTTGATTATTTTAAAAATATCTAAAGCCCTTGCTGGTGACACAGTGGATAAGGTGCTGGCCTGCAAACCCAAAGGTAACTGGTTCAATTCCCAGCCAGGGCACATAACCAGGTTGCAAGCCAGGTCTCCAGCCAGACCCGTAGCTGGAAGCAGGTGAAAGGCAACCATACATTGCTGTCTCTCTTCCTCTCTGCCTCTCTCCTTATCCCTCTCTCTAAAAATAATAAGTAAAATCTTTTAAATAAATCAATAAAAATACTTATTTTCTTAAAAATAAATATTTTAAAATATTTACTTACAATAAATAAATAATGTTTATTTATTTTAGACAGGGAATGGGGGGAGGGAGACAGAGAGAGAGAGAGAGAGAGAGAGAGAGAGAAACATTCATGTAAGAGAGAAACATTGATTGGTGGCCTCCCATATGCACCCAACCTGGGATTAAACCTGTAACCTAGGTATGTGCCCTGAACGGGAATTGAACCCACAAACTTTTGGTGCATGGGGACAATACTCTAACCATTTGAGCCACACCAGCTGGGGTGAAATTCACCCTGTTTTAAATTTACCAATAAAGAATGACCTCTGGGAACACAGCCCCCACCTTCCACCCCCCAAAAAGCTGAACCAAAGACCCTTTCCCATGGTCTCTCTCTCTGTCCAGGATCTCTCTGTGTGGCCCCAGGTGTGCTGTGTAATTTCTAGGATTTGTAACTTATAAGCCTGCGTTTTTTCAGTTTCCTGATGGTTACTGATAAAGAACATCTTGCATTCATGATAAGAACCACAAGAACTAGTCTGTCTACAACCTTGGTTATTAGTAGGTTGAGACCAGCACAAAACTAATAGGCATGATATGCTATGAACTTTTCCAAAAAGAAGGTGTTTGAAGATCTTTTGTTATCAGTCTTAACTAGAAGCATTTACTCACAAATAGTGGTTTTGAACTCAACAGTTCAAGAAAAATGTTTTGAAGTAGAGAACTATAAGAGACTAGAGAGAAAGGGAATCTATGAACTTCAGAGGGTCATATTCCAAAATTCAAACATTAACATGGCAACTCCTTTTACCTTTTAGAAAACAGTAACTATACTCACCTGTTTTTGCTTTTTTAACCCACCCTCTACAAGTTACTGAATCCATACTTAAGATAGATCTACTAGTGTTCAAAAGTGGGATACTCTTTCCCTTTCTGTTAGTCTTGATAACTCTACTTTTAAATTGCCTTGCCATTAGTTGGCTCTGGACTCTAACACACATTTTACTAGAGGGTTTAGTAGGGTCTGCTATTTATGTCACTGTTTTGTTAACCAAATAATTTATCTCACTTCATGGGTTTGATATACTCATTTTCATGAGAACCACAGTTTATTGCCAGTTCTCACCAACCTATAAGATCCATTTGACCCCCTCCTCTTACCTCTGTGTAGATAGCTAGTTAACTCCATTTTTTAAAAAGTCAATCATTTCCTTTGTTTGAGACTCTGCCATAGACAAGTTTTGTTTATGCTAGCCTAGGAGACCAACCTTAAACAGTTTCTTTGGGAAATGCATAGAAAGGATTTCATGAGACCATGAAATGTCACTAGGGAGGGCCACTAATATTTTATATTTTACAATATAATTGAACACTTACAACTTTTTGGAAGCATTTCTATTATACATACCTCTAACCTTTCAAAAATAAGTAATAAAATAGTGCCAATAACTCTGAAGAATAAGAAAATTGACTTACAATATAACAACATTATTTTCATACATACCTGATTATAGGGGTCACTGCTGAAATTCATCACTGTGGATTGCTGGTTGTCATAGATGATCATGACTTGTGTCACAGAAGTGGAGTGAACCCCCAAGATCATAATATAGCCAACTTTCAGTGGATTTGAGCTAGTCAGATACCTATTGTGTATGGTCTGGATTTGCAAGGTGTTCTATAAAGAATGTATAAATGTAAAAATACATCATACATTTGTTGGTGAACTATATTAACATTATATTAATCTTAACATTAAAATGTTAAGAAACCTCAAATTACTATTGTTGTACAGGTTTTCTGTTTTATTATTAATTACTCATTTCATGAAGATACACTCTCTGAGTACCAGCTATTTGATAACAAATATATTATCAAATATATAATATTTGATGATACCAAATATTAACATAGCTATCATACTGGATAATGCAGCTCTAAGAATTTCTCTAAATCCTAGGTACCATTTTTAAGAGAAATCTACAATAATTGTAGTCTCAACAGAATAATCAGATCTGAAAACTAGTTTAAGCACAAAACAGAAGAAATTAGCCTGGAGGTATAATTCCAGGGAGGAAGAATAGATATGTGACAGACATCATCGAATATGTGAAGCACTGTTATGTATAGAAGACTTACTCCCCCCCCACCCAGCATTGTATGATTTACAAGTGATAGTATACTGGATGATTATCAAAACAAGGACTGATTATTCCTTATTTTAACATCAACACACCTGATTCATAAAAGCAGGAAGTTTTTCCTATGAAGATGCGGGATATATAGTCACACAGTTAATGAGTAATGTTTAATCTGTAGCCAACTGAAAGAGGACTTATACAAGTCAATTTAAAAAGTCTTCTTACCTGAGCTGCTGTGAATTTTGCCAAAAAATAGTTTTCACTTTCATAGGTATCTGCAAGCAAGAAAAAAAAACCCAACTACTACTTACTTGAAGTGCAGCAGATAATCTTACAGACAGTCCAAAAACATCTCAATGGGAGAATCACAATTACTGATTCGGGTAATCCTGACTTTGTGAGGAGCACTGAAGATAGGAGCTGAGGGGATACTCTACCCCACGCTAGCATGGGAGGTGCACGTGGAAGAGGGTGTTTTGAGGTAAAGGTCAGGAAGCTACAAAGAGCCAACAACCTGGGTTGCACTAGGGCCTCTTATCACAGGTGAGGAACTGTGAAGGCTAATTATTTGTTTTTCTGTGTCAACATAACAAGCACATGGATTTCACTTCTAGAAATCTATCCTATGAAAATAACCTGGAGTATAAGGTTAATATTCAAGGATATTATTTATAAAAACAAAAACTGAAAATGTCCTGTATCCAATAGAGAGAATAATTATAGAAAGTTAGATAAATTATGGCATATTCTTTCAATGGAATATGCTAATTACAATGGTGTCTATAAGAAGTATACATATAATAACATCCAGACATATCTCTAACCCATAAATTAAATAAGGAGCATGTTTCAGCAATATAAAACAATTAAAGCATTTTAAGTAATATAGAAGCAAAAGGCAATACAACAAACAATTAAAGGTAATTATGCTTCTTCCTAATTTCTACTTTTAAAATACTTTCTGTATCAAGACTACATTACCCTTAAAATGAAGAAAACTTAAAGGAGGAAACCTTTAGAAGTATTACTAGTGAAAAATAAACTATAACTGGAAAAATGTGACATGTTACAAGATAAGAGTGGTCTGGTCCACAGTAATAAGTATTGGAAAATAGGGTTGGTTTTGTTAACAGTGCCTCAGTATTTCCATAGAAATGTCACAGGATGTTTCAATTACAGTGACAAATACTAATTATCTAAAGTTGGGCTAGCCTGTCCCTGGACTGAGGAAAGAAAGCATACATAGTAATATTTCTTTGGTAGAGGCATCCTTTTGATAACATATATATAATTCCCTGTTTCTGAGACACTAGGAAATTTTCTAAGCCCTAACTTGTCTCCTGAGTGGGCCTGCTTAGGAGGAAGAGGGTATCTAGTTATAGATGGCTAGCCCAAATAATACAACCAGGATAGTGGGTCACTGAGACAGAATGAATTGTCAGCCTGATATTTGCACCCACACTTTTTATTCATCAGAGTGAGATAGTTGTATGGAGACAGCTCACTCAAACTGATGACATCAGTGTACTAAACCTACCAAGCTGGGGATCACATACTCTTCCACAAGAATAACAGTGGAGTACAAAATGAGCAGGCAAAATTTGCAAAAATTCTCCTAACACCATTACTTTACTAACAGTAGCAGAAATGAGAGAGACTTTCCATGGATGCCCATTATATCCCGAGCCTCCAGGGTGTGGTGCTTCTGAATGATGTGTGTGGGACACAGGACAGTCACGCTCACCAAGGCTTTCTCCATCATCCCAGAACATCTGGCCTTCAGCTTCCCCATTTTCATCCAGAGCAACAGTCAGTCCCATCAATTTCTGTCGACTGTGAGAAAAGTTATTTTTCTCTAGGTAGTGTAAGTTGTAAGAATAAAAGATGGTGTATATTGTAATATTATTTATCCAGAACAACTACAAAACTAATGAATTCAAAATGCACATAAAGCTTCAGAAATGGGTCATAGGAGATAAAATACAAAATAATTAAAAGCTAATAGAAATAATATTTAAAATTTAATGAGGCCCTGGCTAGTGTGGCTCAGTGGATTGAGTGCTGGCCTGTGAACCAAAGGGTTCCTGGTTCAATTTCCAGTCCAGCACATGCCTGAGTTGCAGGTCAGGTCCCTTGTTGGGGGTGGGCAAGAGGCAACCACACATTGATGTTTCTCTCCCTCTCTTTCTCCTTTCCTTCTTTTCTATCTAAAAATAAATACTTAAAATATCTTTTAAAAAATTTATGAAGCATTTGATAAAACTTCAACTTAAAAAATCAAATACACATCCTTTACTTATAAATGCATATTATAATATGATGAGAAACTACTTCATTATAAGAAGACAACATCCCCAAAATAAATAAGCAAACAAACCAAGACAACACACACACCTTTTAGTAGCTTTTGGAACAGGGAATGAACACTAAATTCCTGTATAGCCATCACAAACCAAAGAGCTCATCAGTATTTCCCAAATTACTCATAATCCAGAAACAGGCATATGCTGCTGCTCCAGGAACCAGAAAAAATCTTTGCCATGATCTTTGACACTGAGCTATAGGGAAACCACCTCCCCAAACCCGCCTTGATAAACTCATCCCCTGCTGAGTCCCACTCAGAAGGCACCTGCTGGATTGGAGGAGAGAGAGTGCCTGTGACTTGGTTTATTTATGCTCAGAGCCTCAGGGTAAGGCAGTTAGCCCTGATGAGCCTGTGTGTGGCAAAGGGAGGCAGGCACCTGTGTGTCTCACCTGGCTTTAGTATTCATTGCAATCTCTTGCCAAGGCAAGATGTAGCCTCCTCTGATATGAATATTGATGTGGTCCAGGGGAGCCTGCAGGGTTCGCCACTCACCTGCCGATGCATTGCCGGATCCCTAGAACACAGAACACAGACAAGGACTGGGGACAGTTGCAATGAATGCACATTTCATAACAAGTCCTTCCTTTCCAAAGAAGTGTATTGGGAAGTCAGCAAAGTACTGCACATCAAAAACAAAACAAAACAAAACAAACAAACAAAATAAAACAAAACAAAAAAACACCTCCACTTTTCAGCCTTGCTGAGAACTCTGGAAATCTACACTTTTCTTATCTTTTCCAGAAAAGGTGGGGGATGGGGAAGGCCCCAAGGTGATATGGGAGTCAGATTTTTACCTATTTATGCTAGGATACTTTTATTTAAAGAAACCTTGCATAGCTGAAAGGTTAAAAGCTATTGCTGATCAAGTAGGTGTCTAGAAGTCAGGAGAAAACTCCAGCCACCTCTCCAGCCTGCATGGAACCACTGGGTTCTTCCCAGAATTTTTACATGAGTCCTTACCGTGCTATAGTCATACCAAAGGGCACTGGGAAAATAGGCACGAATCTCAAACGTGTTCTGAAACAGGAAATCAACAGGTCATTAGGAATAACTCAACAATTTAATTTTAATTTAAAAAATTCTGCCCTGGTGGGTGTGGCTCAGTAGATGAGCACCAGGCTGTGAATCCAAGGGTCACTGGTTTGATTCCCAGCCAGGGCACATAATGAGGTTGCAAGCCAGGTCTCCAGCCAGGTCCCCAGTTGGATGCAGGTGAAAGGTGACCATACATTGATGTTTCTCTCCCTTTCTTCCTCCCTGCCTTCCTCTCTCTCTAAAAAATAAGGACTAAAATAAAAATATAATAAAAAATTTTAATAAATACAATTTTTTTCTGTAGCATTTACATAAAATGGGAAGTTTATTAGTGACTTTAAAAGTTTGAGAGGTTTTGTTGAGAAAGATCCTGGAAAAACTCATTTCAAATGCACAGAAAAATAAAAATTTTTTAAAGGTCAATTTTATAAGGATGGAAGTTGACAAGACATTAAAATAAGAAATCAGCCCTGGCCAGTTTGGTTCAGTTGGTTGGATCATTCTCATATACCTGAAGGTCATGGGTTCAATTCCCAGTCAGGGCACACACCTGGGTGCATATTTGATCCCTGGTCAGGGTGTATACAAAAGGCAATGGATCAATATTTCTCTCACATTGCTGTTTTTCTCTCCCTCTCTCTCCCCCGATCCCTCCTTTTCCCTCTCTAAAAAATCAATAAGCATGCCCCTGAGTGAGGATCAAAAAATAAATTAATTTTAAAAAACAAGACTTAACTGAGGTTTTCATGAACAGATCTTGCAAAAAAAAAAAAAAAAAAAAAAAAAGGTTTTTTAAGAAAGAGAGAAGGAGATAGAAAGAGAGGGAGAGAAACATCCATGTGTGGTTGCCTCTCCTTCGCCCCGAGCTGGGGACCTGGTCGGCAACCCAGACATGTGCCCTGATCGGATTGGAACCAGAAACCCTTTGGTTCACACACCAGCACTCAATCCACTGAGCCACCCCAGTCAGGGCACAAGAGGGTCTTTAAAATGCCCTTCCTGTTGCTTAGATTAGGAGGTGGTGGGAGGGAAAACTCACACTTTGTAGCACGGGGCTGATTAAGATGGCAGGGCCCAACATGAACTGCTCGTCTATATTCCACGTTGTGCTGTCCTCTGTAAACCTTAAAAAATAAATGTAAAAAGTCTGCTCAAACTGTCATGGCTGCGGCCTGCTGAGGGCTGTTCACAGGACACACCCCGACCCATTGCTTGGGGAAACCGCTGCACTCACTCGTGGAAAAGGGGGCGGACCACAGTGCTGCCCGAGACATGAGCCTTATGCATGAGGGTGTAGAGGTAGGGCAGCAACATGTATCTGGTCCGCAGGACTTTTCTTGCGTATATCTTAAAGGTTGCATTCCAGGCAGCAGAATCTTGACTCTATGGGGTAAAGCAGGACATGAAAAAGCACCTCTTTTTTCCTGTCCTAGTGACATCGGAGAAGTGCCAGAAGGCACAGAGCCCTTCAGTACGCCCCACATCACTTCCCCCTTCATTTCTAGCCTGCCCTTTCCCACTTCCACCTTCTTACTAAACAGAGTGCCTTGCATCCTCCTCTTTATCACCAGCTCCTCAGTCCCTTGCTCATATTTAGGAAGTCTGTCCCCAAAGTATTGAGCCAATGTTGAAATTGGCTCGATACTTTCGGGACAGGCCTCTTAGTCTTCAGGTTGCACACGTGTACAGAGATGAGTCTCTGTGAAGCACTAAGATCTCTTGAATGGATTTGATCAAAATACATATTCACTATTCTTACAGACAAAGGTGGCTTCTTTTATTTCAGCCCCATAGAACATTATCAACAATTCCACCAAGAGATGAGAAAAATATACTTGAAAATTGTTGGTAATTATGTTTTTTTTTTAAAAAAACTTGGTGGGTTTTCTTGAGAAATGGGGGTTCTGTTGATGTATATGCATTTTCTCAATAAATAACTGCTATACTTCTGAGCATCAAAAGAAAGCTGTGGTTTGAGGTGATAAAATACCCACAGCATAAACTGCTGCCTCACCTTTATCTTGATGGCATCATGGTTCCTGAAAAGTGGATAAAATGCCCCCAGCTGCATCCAGCGAATACATATCTCATATTCAGCATTTCCAAAGAACCCACAGATATCTGCTCCTGTCTGAGAAGATGCAAAATCAGGGCATGAGGTGAGCCTATTATACATTGCATGCACATGGAAATCCAACTGGGTACTTAGTCATGGCCCCAGTATGACTTACATAAGGTATTCCAAAGAGACTGAACTCCAACATGCCTGCAATGAGAAGATACAGCTGTGTTGAGCTAAGCAGCTCTTTGGGAGCATAGGTTTGAGCTGTCTTTTCTGTACCCCATCTGAAAACCCTGGCTCAGTAGTGGTGAACAAATAAAAAGATGGTTATAGACTAAAACTCACACCCATTGAGAACTCAGCATCTGTTGGTTATTCCACCCACAAGACAATGATTAGACACAAGCAATACACAGTCCCCTGGGGTAAGCCTCGCACCGATGACTGATTTCTTCAGCTGGTCCCATGAGGCTGTGTTGTCTCCTAGCCAGTGTCCTCCCCAGCGACCAGACGAGGGGAATGTGGAGCGGGTGATGATGACGCCCCGCCGTTGCGTCAGCTCCTGCACAACTCTGGTTGGAGGGAGTAGAAAGTGAAATGAAGGTGAGTTGGAGGATAAACAGGGCAGCCACAGAACTTCAAAAGGAGCATAGCTTCAGCCTGGAGCATGAAGCAGTAGTGACGCTGCATTGTAGCCAGAAAGCTTCCCTGAAAGCATCTGCTATTTCAAAGTGATGCTGAGAGTCCCAGGGAACTTCAGAACCAGATAACTAGAGAAATGGAATCACCTAAAATGTGGATTTCCTTTCTTTAAAAAAAAAAATTGAGTTAACTAGCTGTCTATAGAAAGGTAGGGGAAAGGATGGGGTGATATGTGGGATGGATGTATTTATGGAGCAATTGCTCTATTCCAGGTATTACCCTGGTCACTTTTATGTGCATTGTCTCATGACCTCACAAGGAAGGCTTCCTTCAGCTCCTTGTATGTTTGGAAACTGAGGCTCAGAGAAGTTAATTTGTCAAATGTCACCTAAAGAGGAAAGAGATATGGGATCCAAATAAAAGTGTATGTGACTGTAGCTTTTTTCCTTTATTTTTGGAATGTTCACTTTCCCATGCAACATCTCAAAAAGAAGACCCAATTTTGTGACAAATATACGGAAAAGATGTTTAAATATTTCTTGGTTGAAGGTGAACCTTCTGCATGCAGCCTCTATCAGAAAATAAAAACAACTATGTGAGAGAAAAATCAGTAGAACAAAAGAAGAAGCCTCTTAACAGAGGCTAGTATATAATGCAATCCAAATATTTGCTAAATAAAGCATCACAAATCAATAGACACAGATGAATTATTCAATAAATGATGTCAGTGAAAGAAGCCAGCTACTGTAGTGGACCTATTTAGGTTAGTAGCTAACCTATTTAGGTCACTTCCAACATTTCACCCCAAAATCAATCCAAAAATGGTTGGAGATTGTGTGCATGTGTGCAGACATGTGAATGAGAGATAATAAAGGTCTGACATAGGCAGGGATGTTGAGAGAGTAGGATGGATGTGAGTGAGGCCAAGAACTCTATTACTGACCATTTCAGAACTTTAGAAATTAACCAGCCATACAAAGAAGAGGAAGAAGAAGAAGAAGGAGAAGGAGAAAGAGAAGGAGAAAGGAGAAGAAGAAAAATGTCTATCCAGGGGAAACTACTGAATCTTGGCAAGACACTGGGTTATATGAGATTTTAATGTGGCTGGTTTCCAGTCCAACCCTTCCCCAGCTCACTGGCACCAAAAGCCAGCAGCCTTGCAGCAACTGAGAGGTCTGACCTTTTCTGGAGCTCTGCTAAAAGCCCTATCCCTAGAGCACAATAATATTTTTATTTCTAACTTCCAGTCCTCTGGAAAATCTCTATTCCCAGGGTGTTGCAGGCATTTGATTAGACTCAGAGATCAACTCAGCAGAGAGAGAAGAACTCCACCCCCACCATGGGAATTACTAAAACAATAACAATTTTCAAGCAACATCATAGGCCCTCAGCCTGTGGTTTCAGTTGGGGCACACAAAACTTAACTGTTAATTTAAAAGTCAGTCTTGGAGAATCAGAACCTGTTTTAAAGAAACAATGCTTTCACAGCCAAGAGCCTTTTGGGAAAGAAATGGTTTGTTGAGCCACAGGCTAGACAGAAAGGGACCAGGTCCTGGGGCATGTGGCCTAAATCACCTGTAGCAGGGCTCAGGGGATAAGACAGCATGTCCACCATCACCATATAAAACTCAGTCAAGTTTCTACAGATTCCCAAAGATCTAAAGACTGCATAGCTCAAGGCTTTGTGGATGCCCAAGGAAGAGCAGGGAAGGAGAAGATTCCAGGCACTGACTTCTAGCCCTGACTGAAGAGGCAATAGAAGGCTGTCTTACAAACTGCCTGAAGCTTCTTCAGGTATACTTTCTCCTACTTACCCCTTAGTGAGTGGTCAAAGGCTTGGGACAAGGCGTTTATGGTGACCAAGATGGCTAAACATTAGAAGGGCTTCTTCCAGACTCTAAGATCTGACCCTGACCTCCCTCAGAGAGCATTTACTTTAGAAAAGTTTATTTTATTTTATCTATTTATTTTTAAAGATTTTATTTATCATTTCCAGAGAGAGGGAAAGGGAGGCAGAGAGGGAGAGAAGAATCAATGTATGGTTGCCTTTCACCTGCCTCCAGCCACAGACCTGGCTGGAGACCTGGCTTGCAACCTGGTTATGTGCCCTGACTGGGAATTGAACCGGCGACCTTTGGGTTCACAGGCTGGCACCTTATCCACTGTGCTACCAGCCAGGGCCAAGAAAAGCTTAACTGTAAAGTTTTGCTGTGCCCCTTAGAGATATAAATCTTCAAAAAAGATTCTAGTTGGTGTTACAACCCAAGTATGTCTTTCTCAGGGACCTGGGAGTCCGCCCTCTGAAATGTAATCTGCAGGGAAGACCCTGATTCTCTGCAGAGCCTCTGTTATTGGGGAGCAGAACTTCAGCATGGTCTCCTGCTCCAAGTTGTAAAGCTACCCCTGGTCACGGCAATAAGCTAAGTTAACTTGTCCTCTAAATAAGGCCAATTAGCAAACACAGGTGTCTTGTGAACTCCCCTTTCCAGCTGTCAAAACCTCTCCAACCTTTGCTTCAATGAAGTCGAGTTCACACTGAGTTCTGATCTCTCATATTGTGATAGCCTTGAATAAAGTCTCACTGGTCTGTTTCACTTTGTCCAGTGAAAACAGTGGCTTTGGCAAAGGGAATCTTCTAGTGATCCTTATCTGACCACTGAATTACACTGATCCAAGGGTAGCCAAGGAAGCCAAGCTTAAAAAATTAAAAAGAACTTAAAAAGAAAATAAACAAGAGGGTAGCAGAGAATTCAATGGCCACAAACTGCAGAGATACACAAAAGCTACAGAATTAGATAAAAAATTTGCTAAACAAATAAGCAACAAGTGAAAAAATAAAAATAGCAGTAACAAAACAAAACAAAAAAATAAAAACCCTGTGGGGGTAGACTTTATGCCAGAAATAGTTAACAATGTATTATTTAACATTGTCATGCAAAACAAACAAAAACATATGGTATACACGCAGGAAAAAAAGCAGCCACAGAAAAGTTGCTGAGAGGTTTAGTAGACAAAGACTTCAAGTTAGTTATTATATGTTCAGGTAGCTAAAAGGAAGCATATTAAATAGTTAAGACAAAGTAGGACAACACCAATGTCCCACTAAATAGAGGATGTCTATTAAGAGACAGAGCTTATTTAAAAAGGAACAAATAGAAATTCTGGAGTTAAATGATACTATAACTACAGTTAAAAATTTACTGGCGGGACTGAGCTCAACATCAGATTTGAGCAAGAAGAAGAAAGAATCAGCAGACTTGAGACAGGTTGAGCGCTATGATCCATGCTCAATAACGAAAAGAAGAAAGAATGAAGAAAAGTAATAATTTTAGAGACCATCAAATGTGCCAACAACATACACATAACTGGACTCTTAGCAGGAGAAAAGAAAAAGAGGGGGGTAGAAAAAAATTTTTAAAAATACAATGCCTAGAAACATATACACTGAAAATATGAAATGTTGCTGAAAGAAATTAAATGAGATCTAAAGCAATGGAAAGAGATCCCATGTTAATGGATCAGAAGACGGTATTATTAAGATGGCAGATTCAGTGCAATTCCTACCAACCTCCCTGTTATAGTTCTGCAGAAATTGACAAGCTAATCCTAAAATTTGTATAAAATATAAGGGATGCAGAATAACTAAAAGAACCTTGAAAAAGAACACAAAAGGCTACAGGTGGTGTGATTCCATTTATATGAAGTGTTCAGATTAAACAATCTATAGAGAGAGAAAGTAGGTCAGTGATTTCTAGGGCTCAGGAGGTGGGGACAAGGGTGAGGAATGACTGATAAATGGTGGTTATTACTATACAAATTGTGCATACACTAAACACAGTGGAACTACTTACTTTATTTTTAATAAAGTATGTTAGACACATAACATGGTGTAAATTTAAGGTGTGCAACCTGTTAATTTGATACATTTATATATTGTAGCAAGATCGCCATGGTAGCAATGACTAGTACCTGCTCACTTTGAACAGGTGAATTTAGAAACCTACTTTGTTAATACAACTCCGAGGTGGCATGGCTGCTTGGGAAACCACTCCATCCTTTAAACTTACATCACTCTACATATGCCAAGACAAAAGTGACAACGTGGAAAGTGACTCTTACTGTAAGTGACTAAGCACACTCACTCATATGTGGGCCTGGTCTGGGACCACCCATACAGGCTGTGCACGTCGTAATGCTGCACCCGGGTGCCGTCGGGCAGGACCTGCTCGCTCTCCATGCACAGGGTCTTGCTGCTCAGATCCCTGTCCCTGGACTCCAAATCTGAGAGGAAATGCGGAGTTATGATCCGAGCAACTTGAGCTGCCCCTTCACTAGAAATGCCCATCATCTTAGCATGGCTCTATTTCAGTTAACAACTTTGTCACCAGTAACAGCTCCAACTTCAAGGATTTTTTTTTTTTTTTTTTGTCTAAAAATAAAAATCAATATTCTGTGACCTTTTAACTAATGAAGGATAAAGGCCTGGCAGGGGGCTGGTAAAGGCACCTTCTTTTTGTTCAACTGGCACAGATATAGGGATCCCTCACAGTCCCTCTGTCAGCCTCATGCATGCCTTTGGTGTCACAGCTGTGGCTTCCACTAGATGGTAATGTCCCCAAGGGAACAGATCTTGTTTTGATCAAATGTATATTAATGTTGCTAAACCATTCTGATTTGTCAGTATTTGCTTAATACACAAATTTCAAATTAAGGGAGGAAGGAGAAAAATAAGGAAGGAAGGAAGGAAGGAAGGAAGTTACCAAACAATAGGAAGCATAGCAGTGACCTAGCCATTAAAAAACTTGATGTCCAGATTTCACCGCACAAATTACCAGCATGGTGCTCTTAGGAGATGAGTCACTTCCTTTCCCATGTTTCTATAAGGTGAGAGTTCAACTTTCTGAAATGCCTTTGATCCTCAAGGCCTTTGATTTTCTATTTCTTTTGTACCATAGGACAACCAAGGTGTGTGTGTGTGTGCGTGTGTGTAGAAGAGTATTTGAAGTTTTAGCAATCAGTTCATAGTTGTCAATGTAATCACATGCATCACACATGGCTTGGATTCTTCCACCCCACATCAAGTCATTATTTCTATGCTTAAGTAGTAACTTATTTACTTGAACTAATTCAAGGTTATTTTATTTGGCATTTTATCTCATGTCTGAAATTGTTTTCTCTTTGCAAAATGAGGCTTTATGTTGATAGTACAGGGAAGACTTTCAAGGCTGCTGGGCAGGGAAGTAGTTTAATCATTTTACGTACATGGCATATAAGGTGGTTTGTTAAGAGTTTCATTGCTGCAGCCCCTGACCGATCCATCAACAAAGTTTGACGGTACATTCATATCCTGAAATGAATGAGCAGAAAAAGATTTCCAATGTTAGAGGCTGTGTGGCCTTAGCTTGGGGGCATGCTGATGTCCTGGAGACAAAAGTGTCTTATTTAAACCCTCACATAGCCGCCTGATTCATTGACTCTGTTTAATCTCAGCACAGACCCAGATGTACCCTAAGAGTTCACGTTGGTTTAAGTAGTGTTCAGCTCCCAGTTTAGGTTGCAACTTAAGAGGATTGTTTTATAGCAGCAAAATGACTGAAGTGATGCTGGATCTATGACCTAAAGAAACCTCCTCTTAATCCAACTCTCCCGTTTTACTTCCCTGTCTTACTCCCTTTTTATTGGTGGCCAGGGGCTACTATTTTCTTCCCTTCCTTCATCTCAGTTTAATAGCTGGACCAACTTGGACATCAGCACCGCCTGAACATGAGGAGCAGTGTCCCACTGTCTGCCATCCTGAGAGGCTGTTGGAGAGTCAAAAACAGATCTGGAAATCAGGACTACTTGTGGGGAGTTATTCCTGAAATGCAATAAGTAGTGATTCCACAGCAAACAGTCACCATCTGCTCTACCAATGGAAAATTTAATGCTTTGAATATCGGGCTACCTTAAATAGGACACAGGAAAAAAGGTAAAGGCAAGTATTTCGGAAACTAATGACCATTTTTGAGTTCTTCAGCTATAGCTTTCCCTCCAGTGGAACAAATATCCCAAAAACAATCAGCATCTTTATCCCTTGAAGCTGCCCACCCCTCTTCACCATGCACTTGGCCTGCTGGGGTGAACCAGAGCCCTTTGACATGTGTCTACTTGGAGCCTGTCTGTCTCAAAACTGAGTGACCTGGAAGCCCCCGTGCTGCTGAGTGGCCCAGAGTCATCCAGTGGTCTCTGGATGAACCACAGGGTAGCCCGGTGCAGACCTGAGGAGCACAGAGCTGGCCTAGACCCTGCTCAGGATTTCAGGCCACTGGGCACGGGGGAAAGAAACTAGGGTGTTGCTATGCTTCCTATCCTAGAAAAACACAAACAAAAGAACCTTTGGACACACGCTCCAGAGACATCTCAGGAAGCCCTGCTCTTATGCCCGAGTGACATGTGTAACAAACATGTGAGGTGTCTTCACTCACAGGTGATAGACACCTACTTTGTCTCAGGTCCAGGCTCCTGGTTAGGTATGGCCAATGCAGGGCAGTGGCAAGAGAGTGGAGGGTGGGGATGAGAGGAACCAGGGTGTTGGCTGCCTTTTTCTCTGGCATCCTCTCCAGTGGTGGCACATCCCCCCAATTTCCTCCTGGCAACACATCCCTGGCCAGACCTGTGATCCCCACAGTTTGTTCTGGTAGTCCTGGCATCTTCGTTCTGTGCCAGCACCTTTGCTTTTACGCCTCCAGCCCTAGCTCCCTAATGGCTAGTCTCTGAATTACCTCCCCAGGTTTGTACTGCTGGCATGTCCAAAGAAAAACCACTAAGGATGCACTTACAAGCCTCAGCCCATCGAACTTCAAGCTCTTCCCTGATCCTTGGAGGTTTGTGTAGAGCTCCCTTATTTCCCTCTTCCACCATGTGACCGTGCTGTTCCGCAGGAAGTCGGGAAAGGCGACGTGGGCCTTGAACCGCTGGAAGAGGAACACATGTCCACATACTGGGTCTTAGCCTATCCAGGAAAGGGAGTGTGGGGACCAGAAAGGGGGTGCTGAGCAAGTACTATTCCAGGGGCTGCCCCCTGCAGGGTGAGCCCTAACACGGGCCTGCTGCTTCTGCTGCGTGGAGCTCACCGTGGGCAGGGACCAGAGAGAGCTGATTTCAGTCTTTACATTCTTAGAAGGTGAGGCAGTCTTAAGCCCCTTTTAAAAGTGGGGTTCATTTTGTGACTGGACATTTAATCATAAGAAGTGGAAAAGTAACTGTCTATGTCTAAACTAGGAGACTTAAGAGACTCAAATGATTTTTCTACACTGGTCAGATGAAGGAGACCATTGCCCAGGGGAAAGTGGGCTGCAGAGTGGGTGGGAGGCCAGGTGCCCAAGCTGAGGGGGTGTCAAGTGCTGAGAGCAAAGATATTGCTCCTTCTAACTAGTCCACATGTAGACAATTCATGGACCATTGGTATGTTCTCAGGTGAAAATACTCTGGACTTGGGTTGGTTCATTTTCAAGCAACATTAGATTCAAACAAAACAACCATTTAAAGCAAACATGTAAAGGTATCTCATTTATGATTTCCTCTACATGTTTCCAGCTTAGTTGCTTGTTGAGTTTTTCATTTGAGCATCTCTTTCTCTGCCAAGAAATTACCAGGTGATAAACACACTCAACTTGCAGCTACTTAACCCAGTATCAGGACAAAACTCATAACTATGTAGATATTTAGCACAATCTAGATCCAAAAAATCTGTACTAACAATACCTTAACCTGCGTTTCATGGTCAAGGGACCCATCCACGTTCACATTGGGCAGATCTGGCCAAGCCTAGAGAAAAACAGAAAAAATTAAAACCTTTAAAAGGCATTATATCCAGGCAATAAGATGTTTCACATGTTAGGTATACTCTAATGACTTGCATCTCCATAAAAATCTTGGGGATCGTGGCCATTAATTAAATTCTAAGGTCTGAATGTATGAAATCCAGTTAGGTGAAAATAAGCTGGGTCTCTTGATTCATTCCATAAATTAACAAAATTTAATTTTTAAACTTAAGGATTAACTAACTATTTTAAATAAGTCCTCTGAATGATCACCTTTCAAATGATTACTCAGCTCTCTGAGATGCTTATCATGAATCTATAACAAAATCTCCTTTATAAATAACAAATGTGACTAAAGAAACAAGATTAGTTTCCATTTATAACCCATTAACTTAGTTTTAGTACTTTTAAGCAGCATCCTGACTTTACTGGGGACCCCAAGTACATGTAGCATTAAAATAATCTATATTATCAGCTAATTTCATCTATAATTAGAAGGATATTAACTATATACATGGATTAATTCACTCAGGAAACACTTGTTGAGCACTTCACTATGCCAGGCACTCTTCCACAGCCTGTTGCTACTTGGGTTTAAGTAAGAAACAGTCCTTATTTTCTGAGAGTTCAAAGATTAAACATAAGTGCTACGTTGTATGCTGTACTCTCTGTGGGCAACAATAGAGAAAAGGGAGGGACAGTTAGCTGGGCATGGGATGCTTCCTAAGAAGGAATGTGTGAATTGCTCTTGAGGACATACATTAGTTGGGTGAGCTGGGAGAAGGAAGGATGTAAAGGTGCAGAAGGCATTGCAGGCACCCAGAGCAAGAGGAAGTAGTGCAGTGTCACTGCAGAGCGGACTAGGAATCCTGGCTCAGGGCTACTGCCACCTGGAGTCAGGAAGTACACACAAAATCCTGTTGCTTTGCACCAAACAATGAGGATGAGGACCAGGGTCCCAAAAAGGAATTAAAGGTGGTGGAATAAAAAAAGATAATACATAAAATTTAGTGATTTATTTAGATATGAAGGCTGATTAAGTATCATAGGCCAAAGATGAGTACCAGCCTTGAGGGTGGGTGGCTGAGGCATAAATTTCAAAGCCATTCTCAAAGGATCACTTATGTGTGTTAAACAACTGACTGGTATACATATAGGGTGGAACATTATACTATTTCCAGGCAATAAAAGAAAATACTGATATTTTAGAGGATTGGACCTGTAACTTTGGTCATATTTATTTATTTATTTTTGACCTTGGTCTTATTAATGTTCATTAAGTTAATCAGGATCAGACAGGTTTCTACTTAATCACAATTTATAAATTACTTGGTATGTTTTACCAAGATTTATTAAGAGCATCTTTCAATCAAAGACATTATGATACCGATTAATGATAGGCATCTCCTCCCAATTCTTACCTTTCCCCAGACAATATCACCATTGTTAGGCCATTTGATGAATACATTGTTTTCCTGACCTCTCGTGAATGGGAGATACTGGGTCTCATTGCCAGAAATGGCTGGATCCTGTAATTAAAGGATTAAAAACAGAAAACATGAGAAAAATGTTTCCAAGAAAAAATTCTCTCCAAAATTTTAACAATTCACAGTTTAGAAACACCTGGTGAACTTCAATATAAACAAACAAACAACACAATCCATGGATAATATGCCTTATGTCTACTGGGTAGTTGAGGAGTAAAAGAATATATTGTTGTTCCTCTACAAAATTCCCAGGGATAAAAGGATGCTAATGTCTGTCAACAATTCCTGGAGATCCACCAGGTTAGCAAGACAATACCTTCAAACACTGAGAGGCAACTTTCCACAGAGTCATAGCAGTATTCCTTAAGAATATAAAACTTCTTTCCTCTCTTTCATGGTCAGACTTGTCCATGTAAAGTGGCCTTTCCATTACCCCATCCCTTACCTGCCCCAATTACTTTCAATATATTTCACAGCTGTCATATAAATCATCACTGCCCAAAATATATTTTTAATGTTTATTTATTGGCTGTAACCCTCCAATAAAATATAATCCCTATAAGAAAAAGAACATGATCTTCTTCATTAATTTAGATTATACACACACACACACATACACACACACACGCACACTCCTTTCAGAAGAGTGATTTTCAAAGGCTCAGTGCTTAATAAATACTTGAATAAATAAATGAACAAATGAACCAAAGTCAGCAACCAATGTTCTAACAAATGGAAGCTAGAAGAGAAGACCACTTTGCAGGTAATTACTTCAGT
Source organism: Noctilio leporinus (assembly GCA_004026585.1). Lineage (NCBI taxonomy): Eukaryota > Metazoa > Chordata > Mammalia > Chiroptera > Noctilionidae > Noctilio > Noctilio leporinus. The sequence continues at coordinate 47,156 of PVIW01007806.1, read as the reverse complement.
ATTTAACTTCCAATGTAAAACAATAAGTTGGTCTTCTGGATCTTCACTAAGTTGTTTGTGAGTTTAATTAAGGATACATAAGTCCCCTGTCACCATGGCTGGCTGATGACAAAACTTAGGTTACTGAAGCCCCTACAGTAAAGATGAGACTAAGATAGTTATTCCAAGGCACAGCATGAAACAGTAAGACTATTTTTTGTTGTTGTTTTTGCTATATTTGGTGTGTTCACCTACAGTTCTTCTTACTCTACCAAGGGAAAGGAAACTATAAATTCCACTCAATCATGAAAAGTAAAGATTATAAGTATAAGGCTTTTTTCAAAAGCCCTTTTTATTTGTTCTTTTCTCCTTTGTTTATGTACTTTTTTCAAACTTAAAAAAATAACTATAGATCCACAGGAAGTTATCCTGTACTCTTCATTTCATGCCCCTCTGTGGCTCTCTTTATGCCGCAGACACAGAAACAGAAAATGAGGCCTGCTCTCTGCACCTACCAGAGTGAGAATGAATCTCATGCCATTTTGCTTCATTCGCTCCATCAGAGAACCAAGATTTTGAAAGCTGGGGCTGAGGGTGAAGTCCAGCTTCCGGTCCATGTAATCTATGTCCACATGTTGAACATCCTACAGGAAGGGGCAAGCAAGGTGTTTGGGGTCTCACAATTCGCCTCAGGGCACCAGCCTACTCTGCCAGGCTCCCGGTCTGCTGCTTGCTGACCTTAGCCCAGGTCCCCCTGAATTTATGCCATTGCTCTAACCAGACAGACTTTTTAATTCAGCAAATTAAAATGGCTACCAGATTCCTACCTATGGATCACCTGTTCCCATTCCTTCTCCTGCTGCCCCTCTTTCCCCACTGGAATGCTTTCCACTTTCCTTCCTTCATTCATGTCTTTTTCACTCTTAAATCTCGAACTTAGTGAGTCTTCTAAAAAAAGTGCTAGTTAGACCTTCAAGAGTAGTAAACAGGACCCCACTGACAAATAGAAAAGATTGTGTATCTGTTTTCTCTTTTCTCCTCCAGTACGCCTGACTATATTTATTCACATTGAAGAACTACATGATTTTATAGCATTCTAAAATGTACACAGTGTACTCTTTCTACCATCCCCATGTGCATGGTTGTTTTTTGAGATGAGAACCTTGCCTTTTCTTTTCCCAGTACAGTACAAACTAACCTAAGTTTCTACATGAAATATACCCAGGTCAGGATTGTTGAATGATGGCTGATACGGTTAATTAATATGTGGTTGAATAACAGAGATGCTTCTTTTAAGCCTGAAGGTGATCATCACCTGTATTGTCTTAAGACTTTACATAAAACTTATTTGAGGAAATATAGACGTGTACATAAGCCAAAGCTTAGAAAAGAATGAGCCAACATATTATTAACATTGGTTGCCTTGGTGAAATAGATCTATGGATTTCTTTCATCTTTTAATTTCCCTGTCTTTTCTAATTGATAAGTTTAATAAGTACCTAGTATAGTGGCACTTAAAAAGAAAAAAATATGCCTGGATGAATGTTTCAAGTTATCTCTGATGAGGTAATTAATTGTCCTACAAACCTCAGGAGGTAGGTTAAAAGCAGAGAAAGAGGGGCCCTGGCTGGTGGCACAGTGGATAAGGCACCGGTTGGTGAACCCAAAGGTTACTGGTTTGATTTACAGTCAGGGTACATAACCAGGTTGCAAGCCAGGCCTCCAGCCAGGTCTGTAACTGGAGGCAGGTGAAAGGCAACCATACACTGATGTCTCTCTCCTTCTCTGCCTCTCTCCCTTCCCCTTTCTCTAAAAATAATAAATAAAATATTTTTTAAAAGCAGAGAAAGAGAATGTGTGATGATAATTTTGATCATTCAAAAAGAGAAAGAACATGCTATTTGTGTAGTTCTTCTTGCTGACAGCAACTGACTGTATTTCTCAGGGTTTATTTAGGGCCTAGGTTGTCACTGCAGGATATGCATATATGAGTACTTGTGTCAAAGTCAAAGTGAGGGCTTGATATTAACTACTTCATATTGTCACTTTATATCCATCTTCTCCCAAAATAGTCACCGTATAATCTAAAATTGTCATACTCTTGATGTGATTCTCACTTAGAAGTCCCCAAAGTCATGGCTTAAAACTAGTCATGACTACTGTAGGATATTTCTAGCAAGAGGCAATAACAGTATCCTTCACTAACTTCTGGAGAATTTATGTCCTTTAATTTTTAACCCTTAATTTAAAAGGGTAGCATAAAATAAGTTTAAAAGGCAATGTTTCCACACAGAACTAGCTCCACAGCTACATTTTTCTTGACCTGGAGTAGTCATCAGTAATTTCTATGAAGATATTTTTAATCTATGATAAGTCACAGATTCCCATAACTTATTAACCCACAGGCTGGGTGAGGGCTTCATACATAGGGAATCTGGGCTGCCACCATTGCATCATACAAACTGGAGATTTCTGCATCACTTTGGTATCCATAGTGACTCAGCTGGAATCCCAAGGCCCAGTATGGAATCATTGCTGGCCGACCAATCAACTAGAATAGAAAAGAAAAATGGATCCAGGTAGATTTCTTAGGGAAGAAAGATAGTTAGTTAGCTTATGCCGAAAGGAACTTGAGCACTTCTGCTGAGCATTGCCTGATCTAAGAGGCCTCATTCAAGAAAAATAAGAAAGTCAAATAAATGTGGAACAACCATGGGGATGCAGAATAATGGAAAGTCTCCCTGTACTAGAGCTTCCCCTCTACAAAACCCAAGAATTCAGTGGTTATTGCTGATTTTTAGCAAATAATTAAGAGGTATGTAGAATATCAATGCACTTTTATAGTTCCTTAACACTAAAACCCTACCCTCAGGAAAGACAGTGATGATGTAATAGGGATGTCCCCAAATGGGCCTTTCTCAGTGTTAAGAATGTGGCAATACCCAACAAGCATTGGATGACTTGCTAATGAACAGGATGGCTTCTGACCTCTGTGTATTGCTGAGTTACAAGCTCAGGGGTTGGTCCCAAAACCACATAAAAGTCCAAAATCCCTCCTGTGGTGCGGTATGTCAGTGCAGGAGTGGGCTGGAATGTCACATCTGTTGAAAAAGAAATTTTGAAAAAAGGCAAGGAGCATCCTTAAAACTATAAATTACCCAGATAGGGAATATTCTCTAAAATTTGCTATTTTTATTCTAGCTTTAGTGACCAGCTCCTCTAAAAAGTCTTCTCCCATGTAGTGGAATCAGGGACAGATTTTTCAGGTACCCCAAACATAATCTCAAACTCAACATTTTCTAACACTCCATAAAAGGGAATTGAAGTGTCACAGTAAAATAAGGTCTTGCAAAATTAGGGACCATGTTTAGTCAAAACTTTACTTCTAATACCTATACTACAGATCTCAATAAATCATGAATGAATGAATGCATGATCAGGTTATCTGTCCCATTTCCCTCCTTGGCCCTGAATTTCCCATTTCTATTGATATTCCAGATCCCAATGAAGTGGGCACAGACAGGTGATGCTGACTTACCCATGGCATTGCTATTGAGCAGAAGCACTCCGTGGGCATTGCCATCTTCCTCCAGTGCCATGTAGTAGGGGTGGACGCCATAGGAATTCTTCTTGTACTAGGAGAGTCATGTGGAAAACAGATGAGGGGCCAAAAGAGGAAATCCAAAATAATCCTTTCCATCTCATAACCAAAACAGCCAATTACTACCCAACACTGAAGATTTAGCACAATATCATGTCTTTAGACATGATTTACCACAACATCATGACCTTCCCTTCTACCCCAAGTGAAAAGCTAGGTACCATCTCCCTCAAGGCCTCCTTGTTTACTGTTACATAATTCTATTGTCACACTGACTACACTACAATCATTATTTCTCCACCTTGCTCGCAAGCCTATAAGCCTCTGAAGATCAAAGATAGCGTTCTGTTAAACCAGACAGTCACCTATTAAATAAGACTGTCTTATTCGATGTGTGCCTAACACATATAGAATACATTAAATAAATGCCTATAAAATAAAATTCATAGTTCATATGGAATATATATGTGTATGTATTATGTATAAATATATATTCTAAACATCTAAAAGACATTTATGAATAGAAGAGCATTATATAACATGTGGCCTCTTTCATTTCATAGCAGAATTTATCAAGATAAGCTAAAGTTGGTGAATAGGTACCATATATGAATTAAAATAAATCTACACAGAGTACCCTGATCAGGTAGCTCATTTGGTTGGAATGTCATCCCATATACCAAAAGGCTTGGGTTAAATTCCTAGTCAGGGTCCATATCCAGGTTGTGGGTTTTCTCCCCAGTTGGATTGTGTACAGGAGGCAACCAATTGATATTTCTTTCTCACATCTCTCTCTCCTTCTCTCTCTCTCTCTCTCTCTCTCTCTCTCTCTCTCTCTCTCTCTCTGCCCCCCCTCCCTCCCTCCCCCCTTCCCCTCTCCTACTTCTCCTCCTCTCCAAAATCAGTAAATATATCCTCAGGTGAGGATTAATATAATAACAATAAGCAAATTTACACAGAGAGAAACCATCAATAATTGTGCTTACCACTGGTGGCTCATCTCGAGCAAACATTCCCCACGTATTCCAGCTAATGTTTCTTCTGAAAGTTGTGTGCTCCATTTCCCCAAAGCCATAGATGTTCTGACAGGGGAGGCGAGTAGAAATGGAAAGGAACTGGTTGTTGAAGGTGAAGCCGGGGAGCTGAGAGTCCCAACTGCAACACAAAGGCATATCTTTGAGCTGAGCTGCTTGTAGGCCAGAGCAAGCTGCGAATACATTTAGGACGTCTAGCTGATTCCGAAGCCTCCTGGGTGAGTACACAGCTGGATCTAGGTTCAAATATTGTGAGCTGACCTAGGTTATAAGCATGGCTGTGACTCACTACCAAGGTTCTGTGTTCGCATTTTTATTCTGTGGTTTGCAAGACTAACACTCCTTTTCTGATTTAGGGAACTTTGAGAGTCTCCCTCATATCTGTATTTTTAGTTCACATTGCCTGGCATATCAGCTTGAATCAATGAATAAAATCTAAACAAATTTTCCAATAGAAAAGTATGAAACACAGAATGATTTTTCTGGATTGGCCAAAATGTTTCTTACCAAAAAAAAAAAAAAAAAACAAAACCCTCAAGAGACAAAAAGTCAGACACATGGTCAAAGAGAGCCAATGGGAGTCCACATGCGCACATACAGGAACAAGTTTCCTACTGGGATGGGAGCTTCCACCCCAGGCAAAACTCAGACCTAACGTTCATGCCATTCAGCAGCAGGACAGGGATGAGAGGTAACAATTCCTTTCATGCTTAACACTGAAAAAGCTGTAAGTCAGTAGAAGCAAAGACTATATGATGCCATTTCTCTCTCCTCAGTGACTTTTGTCCCTCTCTCTTGACTCTTCTGATTATTTCTTTATGAGGCATATAGAGTGTTCTGCTCTACTTAAGAACAATGAGTAGAATATGTATTTTTCTTTTTCTGTACTCAATACCTCTGGTTAATTTTTCTTCTTGAGTTCATGACTAATAGAAAATAAAATCACTATTGAAGTAGGGGGAAATAGATATTCTCTCTGTTTAGAAAAGAAATATTCAGACATTCTCTAAATTTACCATTTCACTTGCATTAATTAGAACCACTGTAATTGGGTCTAGAATCACTCTAATTAGAACCAAATAAAACCAAATAGCACTTACATCACAGTGCTGGAGTTTTTTCGTCGAATCTGGATCCCAAAAGGATTGCTTTGGATCCTGACATCATACAGATGGTTTTCAAGGGAGCCAACAGGAGAGGGAGGGGTGTTCAGAGGCACTGGAACCTCGTACCTTTTACTAGTGGGATCATAGATCTGGCAAGGAGAGAGGAGATATTCTGATGGAATCTCAAACCTAAAGGCCCCCATGCTCACTCACACAATTCAGTTCCCATCGAGAGGCATCAACTGTCCCAAAGCAACTAGACAGGAGCCCCGCTCACCCACTGTGCCCAACACAGATCCTAAACTGCAAAAATGCCTCTGCCATACCCATTCAAAGCCAGGGAGAGCACTTCCTCTAAAGAATGTGTCATTCAAGGGTATAGAATCTCATAGATAGGATGCATGTGTGTATTTATGAGTGCATCATGTGAACAGGTAGGTATGTGCACATAACTGTAAGACTATGCGTGAGCATGCATACATATGTTGGAAACTAGAGAACAGAGCTTTCATGGAAACTCTGAAAACTCTGAGATATTCTTACTAGCTGAGCTTCCAGGTGTTTCTCAGCTTTTCCATTCTTAATATTACTGAGGGCTGAGGAGTGATTCTTTGAGGACCTTTCTGGCTTAGAGGACCCATCACAGTAGAACACTGACAACCTGGTGGCTTCAAGGCCACAGCCTGGCTCTGCTATCTCCTAACTTCCTGACCTTTATGGACCTCCCTGGGCCTTAGTGTCCTCACCCCCAAAATGAATGATCTGGATTAAAAGGTGTTTCAATGACTTCCATCCATAAGAATTCCCTGTTGAGGACTGGTATCTGCAAGCGGGGGGTTACCTTGAACTGCAGCATGCTTTCTGTGTGGTAGGTCACGCTGAGCTTAAGGAAGTTGATCTTTGCAGAGAGAGGTTCAGAGGCTGCGTCTGCCGTGGGTAGCGGGAGTGCGCCCCGTGGTGACAGTGGTGGTGCTGCTGCTCTTGGGAACTCAGAGGCCATCACATGGGTCAGGTCTAAGCTGATGCCCGTGGGTGAATACTGAATGTTACTGGCACCATAATTCGGAATAGTGTCGTAGAAACAAGTGGGCACACCAGGAACAGTTGTGTGCTGGAATGAGAGGGGCTCTCTGGGTCAGCCTCTAACACCACACTCTGGCTCTAGATAATAAAGAAGTTGGGTAACGCAGACAAAGTCTCCAACACCATGCCTGTGTTCACTCCTAACCACTGGTTATCTTATTTAGATAGATATAAGGTCTTTGCAGATGACCTCATTAAATGAGTCATTTAATTAGGGTGGGCTTAATCCAAAATAACTGGTGTCCTTATTAAATAGGAAAATTTGGACACAGAAGCCAACAGGCACCTGGGGAAAGCACACCCTGATGAAGGTAGAGATTGAGGTGATGTTTTTATACATGAAGGGATACCCCAGATTTCCAGGAAACCCCAAGAAGCTAGAAGAGACAAGAACAGGTTCCCTCTCACAATCCTTGCAAGGAGCCAATCCTACCAACACCTTGATTTAGAACTTGTAGCTCTCAAAAAATTGAGATGATATATTTCTGTGGTTTCCCATCACCCAGTTTGGGGTACTCAATGCACAATATACTATCATTATGTTGAAAATAAAAGTGGGGTTTTAAATAAGGTGGTTAGAGGAAAGAGAGAGCCAGAGCAGCAATGCGTTTCTTCTGATTCAGGATATCCAAGGAAAATACTGATTGCCACTCAGAGTTCACAAAATAACACATCTATTGGTATGGTATTCTTTTCTTTCTGAAGAAGGATTTCCATTCAACTCAACAATGTTTGGAAAGTGCTTTCTAGGTGCCTCATCACTCTCAGGACAGTTTTTACAAACTTGGTGCTCACAGGGGTAATCTGCTCAGCATCCTTACCTCCCAAAGGCACCCCCGCTGCTTGCATTTCTCCTCAGAGGCAGTAGGTTCCTCAGGGTAGCAGTTGAACTTCTCCGAATCATTGACTGGAAGTTTCCACTCAATGGAGAATTCTTGTCCCAGTACCAGTTTCTCAAGACCAGTGAGTTTCACCACCTGAGGAAAAAGAAAGGAGGCCATGGTGACTAATGAGGGGAGGTGGAGACACCTGGATAATACCCTTCCCTGTTGGTCTGGGGGTCAGAACTAGGGGAGATGGCCATTCATGCAACACCACTTAGCCACAGGCTAGTTGGAATGTCACTGTTTCTCCTCTGGGGCTCTTGACATCCCTGCCAGGAAAATGCACTTGGCTTGTTCCCAGCTACTCTCTCCTCATGGTGTCACCGTGGATGCTGACTGGGAAGGCCTCGATCACATGAAGGAATAAAGATCACAGGCACAGCTGCCATTGTTAGGTGATTGTTCTAATCATGATGGCAGTTGCAGCAATAGCTAAGTTTTACTGAGCAGGTATATGGGCCAGACACTGTGATAACTCTATGCATTCACTCTGTTAATGCTATATATAGTATTCCCATTCTGTGAAAAGTATGGCTATCTCCAGTTTGCAAAATAGAAAACTGAGGGTCACAGACATTTAATGCTTTGCGCAAGATCTCACAGCTAAGGGATGGTAGAGCTAGGACTGGAATCCCATTTGGCCCAATTCTAGAAACCAAGCTCCCATTCTTTGCTATTTGTGTTGTCTAAATGGAAGGGACTGACCTAAGAAACTGAATTTCCAAGCACTTGAAATACTCAATTAACTCTTGGAATCTTTTGTCTGAGATTATCATGCAAGAGAATCATTTAATAAGGACAAAACTGACTACCCCGTTTGCTTTATTTAACTCTCATTTTCTCTAATGATATAAAGTTGCTAAAACATTAAGGAAAAATATCAGCTGTGTCTCAAAGAGAGTCTTGACTTAAATGAGAGGGCAGATGGGTAAATGACCTCCAGAACTAGGCTGGTGTATTAAATAATATAGTTTGGGCCTTGGCTGGGGTAGCTCAGTTGGTTGGAACATCATCCTGATATACCAAGGTTGCGGATTCAATCCCTGGTCAGAGCACATACAAGAATCAACCAATGAATGCAAAGATTATTTGAACAGCAAATCAGTGTCTATCTCTCTCTTTCCCTCTTTACTCTCTCTCTAAAAATCAATAAAAACAATGTAGTTTGAATAATGTATCAAACTATATTACATGTGGGATCAGTATGTTTATAGTTTTAAATCTGCCCTGAGAAAAGTGGCCTTCTTTCAGGATCCCATTGAAAGGACTGTTTTTTCCAGAGTCCCATTGAAACCAAGGGCAGGGGTCCATGTTTGGTAGGTACATGTTTGTCCTGCACCCTGCCTGTGTGTGGCCAGTTTCCCAGCAGGCCAGTTGTCTCCGTGCCTGTCCAGCCTCAGAAGAGCACAGGAGAGCTGCCTATAGGATTTCTGGCCAGGGCTTTGGACAAGGGCCCCACAGGATGATAGGAAGGAACAATTGCCCACCTTCTTTGATGCATCGTAGTCAACGTTTGACGTGGAGAGGGGAGTATTACTAGAGATAATAAAATTAGTAGGTTCCTTGTCCATTCCCAGTATTATGATATATGTAAATGTGAGGTTGTCAGGATCCTTATAATTTGCAGTTATAATCTTTGCTTGTAAACGGTTCTGGGGAGAAAAAAGTCAGTTTAGAGAACAAGTGCATCAGATTCTAGCTGTGCTCAAACATCACTCAACACCTTTCTTTCTGAGATTGAAATTTTGTGCTTACCTCAGAGATTCTAAACAGTGCCGTGTGACCATCCCAGGGAATTGGTTAACCCAGGCTCTTTTTTTTTTTTTTTTTTACTTTTATTTTATTTTAATTAACTTATTATTTTTGCATTATGTTTGTCCCATTTCTTCCTCCATTGCTCTCTCCTGCCCTACCCACCCCTGGCAACCCACACTCTTCAAGGTACTCAATCTTTTAGTAACATTTTGTGCTTGCATTGGCTCACTGATTATTTATTGATTTTATTCCTCAGAAAATATGTTCCTCACACTATGGAATTTTTAAGCAGGTAAGATGGATACTAACAAAGCAAACAAAACCCCATGAACACACGGGAAGCCCATAGCTCACAAAGGTATAGACATGCACAAACACATAAACCAATGCCCAAATACATTTTCTTTTTATTTTAATGATAATGTGGATAAGAGCAAACTGTATAAATGCTTATGATGTACCAGGCACTGTGCTAAGTAATTAACATGTATTATCTCATTCAATTCTTACAGCAAACTATGAGGTTGAAGCTCTAATGATCATTTTTCAGATGAGACTGAAGCCCAGGGAAATTAGGTAACTTATTCAGGGGCCCATAGTTCAAACATGACCAAGCTGAGCTATAACAAAGGTGGGGCCAAAGACTAAAGGAAACCGGGGCCACTTTGATGTTGAAGCAGACTAGACATGCCCTGACCAGCTTAGCTCACTTGGTTGAGCATCATCTCACAAAACAAAAGGTCACCAGTTTGATTCCCAGTCATAGCATAGGCCTGGATTGTGGACCAGGTCCCTGACTAGGGCATGTGCAAGAAGCAGCTGATTAATATTTCTTTCTCACATCAATGTCTCTCTCCCTATCTTTCTCCCTCCTTTCCCCTCTTGCTAAAAAATAAATAAAATCTTTTAAAAATAAAAATAAAAAAATAAAAAGAGGCATCCTACAAATATGACCAACTGATTTCTGCAAAGGTTCAAAAGCAATGCTATGGAGAAAGGACAGCCTTTCCAAGGATGATACTGGGGCAATTAGATGTACATAGGGAAACACTTGAACTTCAACCTAAATTTCACATCTAATTTCAAAAGTACATATATAATTACATATATTGTATAATTGTGTAACTCAAAATGGACTTTAGTGTAAAAAGGTCCAACTATAATTTTTTTAGGTAAAAGGAGGAGAAAATATTCAAGCTGTAGGGCTAGGAAGAGCTCTTCTACTAGACAGCAAAAAGTATGATCCACAAGAGAATGAAAGGATAAATCAGACCCATCAAATTTTAAAATGCTTACTTTATGAACAACTTTGTTAAGAAATTGAAAAGAAACATCTACAGACTGACAGAAAATATTTACAAACCAGAAATCCAACAAAGGACTAGTTTTTAGAATGTTTAAAAAAATATATTTTCAAAGCTGAACAGAAAAATAAGGCAAATAATCTAATTAGAAAATAGGCCCTGGCTGGTAGTACAGTGGATAAGGCACCGGCCTGCAAACCCAAAGGTCGCTGGTTCGATTCCCCAGTGAGGGCACATAACCAGGTTGCCAGCCAGGTCTCCAGCCAGATCCATAGCTGGAGGCAGGCGAAAGGCAACCATACACTGATGTCTCTCTCCCTCTCTGCCTCTCTCCCTTCTCCTCTCTCTGGAAATAATAAATAAAATCTTAAAAAAAAAAAAGAAAATCGGCAAAAGAACTGGATAGACATTTTGCTGAAAAGAATATACAAATGGCACACAGACACATGATCCTTAGGCATCAGAGAAATCCAAGTTAAAACCACAATGAGATATCACTACATTCTCATGAGAACGACTAAAATGAAATTGAAAAACCATGCCATCAGATGTGGGTTATGATGCATAAGAACTGGATCATTTACATATTGATGGTGTGAATGAAAAATGGTCCAGCCACTTTGAAAACATTTGGCACTTCCTTATAAAACTAAACATGCACTTATTGTAGAATCCAGCATTGGCACCCTGGACATTTATCCCAGAGAAATGAAAACCTATGTTCACATCAAAAGCTGTCCATAATGTTCATAGCAGCTTTATTCACAACAGCCCCTGAGAGAAACAGCCCAGATACTCTATGTTAAGTGAACGGTTAAACAAAAGCTGGACATCTATGTCTTGGAAATCTACTCATCAATGAAAAGGACTGTGGATATGCAGCAATGATGAATATTGACAGAATTATGTTGAGTGAAAAGGCCCATCCCTAAGGCTACTTACTGTATGATTCCATTTAGATAATGTCTTGAAAGGACAACATTATAGAAATGACAGAATAGAGGTTACCAGGGGCTAAGAAAGGGGGAGGAGGAGGCAAGCAGGTGTGGCTATAAAAGGGAAATGTGAGGGATCTCTGTGGTGATAGAAATGTTTTGTATCTTGATAGCATCGATGTTAACATTCTTGTAAAATTATGCTATAGCTTTATAAGATGCTACCACTAGGGAACTCTGGGTAAATAGTAAAAGAAACCTCTCTGTATTATTTCTTACAACTAAACGGGGCTTTCTAGGCATCTCAAAATAAAAAGTATAATTGAAAAAAAAAACAATATAAATTAAAATAAAAGAGATAAGGGAGACAGATCTCCATGAAAGAAATCTCTGCCCACAAACAGATTTCTAACAAAACCAAATGAGAATTCTCCATCATTTGTTCAACTGCCTTTGTTCCTCTTAGCTCCCATGGGAAACAGAGATGATGCAAGTGACACTCTATCTCCCAGCCTCTCAAAACTGCCACCTCACACCTGTGTCCAAGGCCAAGTGTGGGGCTGGAAAGGAAGGTCAAACTGGTACTGCATCAGCTCCCAACCCCACCCACTGCCTACATACCACACACACACTTGCACCACACATCAAATAAGGGCCCAGCTTGGAAGCCAGTACTCATCATATAAAACTCAGATTCAATGCATTTTTTTCCAGAAAAAAAAAAAAAAGAAAAACAGTAAGTTCTTCACCAAATTCACATGAAGTCTTATAGACATATCTCTAACACAGGTTAAAAATTTCTACTTGAACTTTCATCCTTTCCAGGACCATTGGAGCTAGGCATCGTCCCTATTCCACATGACAAAGCTTCTATAGCAAACCCAAAACTCAAAAGTAATCCCAGAAAAGAATGTACACAGTATATTCCTCAATATCAGTACTTACAGGGGTGACAGAAAACTCATAGAGAATGTAATTCTTTTCGGTGACAGCATCTGAAAGACAGAGAGGGAGGAGTCCCCATTGCATGGGAATAAAAGCACTTCTCTTCTGTGGGAATACCTGTGCCATCTGATCCTTTTTAGACATGGTTTACTCGTTTTGGTCAAACCCCCACAAAGCTTTCCTGGCCCACAGTCACTGGTCTGCCCTCCCAACTCCTGTGGCACCATGAAGTATTATTTTGCTGGCATTTCAAACATTTGATCACATTATAGTTACCAATGTGCACAATGTATCTCTCCTGCTACACTAGGAGCGTAATGTCTCTGTTTTATTCACCTTTATATCCCCTGCTACAGTGAAATAATAAATAGCCATAAATATTAATAAATGCTAATTCTGTACAGGGCAGAGTTTTTACATAATCAGAAGCTTATATGAAGTACTTACATGGAAAACCTACAGTGGAAAAATATACCACACACATTAGATGGTTCCCTTCAAGAGAAAGCAATGAAGTATTTTGCAAAACTACTAGCAAAATGTATTATTAGGTATTAATAATGATACCAAGAAGAGAGAATAATTAAATCCAATAATGGCAGTTCCTTGGATAGAGTCAATCGCAAGCCTTTTGATCACCTGAAGTCAATTTTAATGCATTGTACTTGGTCAGCCAAACCTTGGAATACCTTGATCCTAAGCTACAGAAGTAAGCATCAATGGTAACAGCATCAGCACCATATTGGACAGAGCCCCACAGTGATGGTGAGAAAGGAAGTCTACCTGCAGACACACCGTCATCCCAGTACAGCTCTCCCTTCGCTTCTCGCTTGTAGTCCAAGGCAATAATGAGTCCCAGGGAATTCTTCCGACTGTCAAAGACAAAGTTTCAGTGTCAGAGAAGGAAGAAGAGACAGAACTCTGTTGAACTAGCCCCCTTCGTGCCCTACGGATAGATCATCTCAGAGTCTATTGTAGAAACTGAGTAGATGCTGACCTTACATGAGAGTTAGGTGGTGGGTAGCCAGCAGAGGTTGGTAAGGAAGGAGTATAAGAAGAATAGTCAAAGAAGATGCTTCTAGCTGCAAACTGGATTTGTGATATCACTAACAATTAAATTAGCACTATTAGGTACCCATCATGTGTCAGGAACTCTTCTAAGTGTCTTACGTACATTAAATCATTCATATTATTCCGTTCAATCCTTATAATAATTCTAAAAGACAAACTATCATCCGACACACAAAGATAAGCAGAGATACAGAGAGTAAGTTGCCATCATAACACATCTGGTATGCTACAGAACTGGGGCTTGAACCTAAACTCTCTGACTCTTGACCTTGAAGCTATGTTGACTTTATCTTCTGTTTAACTTGCATTCTCTCACATCTAAGGGAATCTCCTTGAGGATAATTTTTGACCATAAAAAAAAAAATTCCTCAGAGTGATCATTTGACTTTTCTTGTAATTTGATTCAATCTGTAAGTGAAAGACTACAGAGGCTACATCTTACCACCAGCTAAGTGACTTCTAAGATGCTAATTTGGGGTTAACCTTGAAAGGGGGGCAGGGAGATCAGACTAGAGATGTCTTCCCTGGGTTTACCCACATTTAGTCCCCATATTAGCCTTTCCCACAATGCCCTGCCTCCTGGGGCATGAAAGCAGTCATACCTGAGAAGAGTGAGCTTACCTGGACTCTGTGGTTGTGTTTGGCTGCTGTGTGGGGAATATGTAGCCCCCTCGAAGGTGAAGTCCTATCCTGTCAGGGGGTAGTAGCATCTGCACCCATTGTTTCCTCCACTGGGTGGCTACTCCCTAACCCACAAAGGAAAACAGGTCACATAATTGGCTGGGTTAGAAGGGACCTTGGAGATCTTCCCATTTAGTGGCCTCATTTTAAATAAGAGAAAAACAGACCCCCACCCCCACCCCCAACATGAAATGACTTGTCCAAGGCATACAGGTAGTAAGTAGACAGTAAAGCTGATCCTCCACCCACCTTATTCTGTTGTCTTAGACCATGCTGTAATTCCACAAAGAACTTTCATTCCCTAGGCTATCACAGTGAAGTCTAGTTACTAGCCCTGACAGAGGCATAGCGGCTAAGTCAACCTAATAAAAATTCCCCTTGACCTACCCCCATTATTCAAATTATTTTATTGTACCTTTGGGAAGGCCTTCCATGTGGAAAAATACCCACAATACCTTAGATGTAAGACCTTGTATCATCAGCCTCCCCCAGGCTCCCCATATGGCCACTGCCTTAGAACAGTCCTCAGCTAGAGGCAGGTCTCTGGACCAAGTGGGCCACCTCACTTACTGTCTCGTAGTCATACCAGGTGGCATCTGGCATGTAGGCTGTCACTGGGTCCGTACCCTAGGGAAACAACACTGATGAGCGACATCAGCACATCCCTCTATAGTTTACACAACACTTACACATGTTGTTCCACGAGCTCCTTTGAACAGTCCGCATATGCTACCAGTAAAAACACAGACGCTCAGGGAGTGTTGAGCCATACCAGAAATTGAGTTGGTTTTGCCTGAGCCCCCTGAACTTTCTAAGAGAAGCAGAGGAAGCCCATTCACTGGGTTAATTGTATAATCTGATGGATGGGAGGAGACTGAGATAAACAGGCACCCAGGACAACCTTCCAGTAGGACCACTTGCTGGGGGGCTTGACTTGCCATGAAATGGTGTGGCACAAACACCAGCTCCAATGGCCTTGAACATGAGGACATTGGTGATCTTTAATGTTTACGAAGTCATCCTGCCCCTCTCCCCCTACTTTTTCCCACTCACACCTGCCCCAAGTCACAACCTCCCTTACCCTGCACTCCTCTCTCCCTCCCTGCTCCACTCCCCACCTCTTCTCTCTTCCTAACCCCAGTATTACACCCACTCTGGTCAAAAAGAAACAGGGCAGATGGGCAGCCCAAGGCATCTGAGACCCCTGGTGATGTCCATATGCTTAAGGTCTTGCAATATGGAAACTGTTTTGCTTGGTGAGGCAGAGGAGCCAAGAGTTACTAATTTTCTAATTTAAAAACTTTTTCTAATCTTTCTTTCCTTTATATTCATATTTAGATGTAAATACAGCCAAAGAGACTCAGGCTTCAGCTTATTTGGCTCTAGAGCTACAGGGACAAGTGTGTATCCCATCCCACTGTTTAGATCATAAACGCACTTCATGTAAAACTGGCGTGATGAGGAGTCCAGGCCCCCACAAGAACTGCTCATTCACCTCCCACGTAGCTGGGTCCTGGTAGAACCTGGGAAACAGAGAAGGCAGGTGAAGCCCCCTATACAGGAGCTCCTTACATGGCAACAAGGTCCCCAGGAACCTTGTCACTACTAACAAGGGGAGTGAAGCTATGATCTTAAAAGGTGTGTTTGTGGGTCAGAAAACTCACTCATGAACCAGTGGCCTGGCCACAGTCTCCCCCAGGGTGTGGGCACGGTAGAAGAGCGTGTAAAGATAGGGCAGCAAGGCATAGCGGATGTTCAGGTAATGCCTGGAGGAATTCAACAGCAGCGAGTCTTCACCAAAGGCAGCGGGGTCCTGGTCCTAGAAGGAAATGTAAGCAATTATTAGCTATTTGCATCAAGTTTCTCAAATCCTCTTTGAAAAGGAGCTTTCCCCAATGAAAGGAGCTTATGGTCTCAAATTTGAAGATCTCAAAGCATTTCCAGAACTGAAAGAATCTGGGTCCCACTCCTTCATTTTGTAAGTGGGAAAACCACATCACAGGTTACATCACACTGGGAAAGTTTCCCAGTGTGAACTGCAAGGAAGTGGCAGAGTTTAAATCTGACACGTGATTCTAACATCAGTCTATGGCAGCCTCAGGGTGGTAGAGGCACCTGCACTGATGGCTGAGGAGGTCAAGAGCCTAGATGGGGCTTTGCTCCCACAGAGCTGTTCCAGTGTGTTTCACATATAGAGGTTTCCCATCATACGTCATTTGGAGAATAATAAGAGTGAAATCATACCACTACTAAATAAGAATTTTAAACCTGTTGCCTTAAGCCACATACTGCTTAACCACAAAATCTAGAATCCATCTTTTCTTTCCATGAAATTTTATGTATTGGCTTTTTAAATTTTTATTTTCATTAAAGTTTGATATGCAATATATTAGTTTCAGGCATGCAACATAGTGGTTTGACATTAATATACCTTACAAAGTGACCACCACAGTAAGTTTAGGAACCATCTGACATCACACAATTATTCTATTATTGATTCTATTCCCTATACTGCACATTAAATCCCCATAAATTATGTTATTTTATTTTTCATTGTTTATACTGTTATAGATGTCCCCATTCCCTCCCTCCACACCTCCTAGCACATTGTTGTCTACATCCATGGGCTATGCATATATGCATATACGTTCTTGGGAATTTATGTCTGGTTTTGTGTGTAATGTTTTCACCATCAAAAGTTGTTTTATTTTGTCAATCCCAAAGACAGCAACCTCTATTCTTCAATACACAAAGTGCAAAGAAATCATAAATTTTTCCTCAATATGGGTACCTATTTCGTTCTTTTTCCTTGTACTTTGAAAGATGTGCATATCATATTTAGACTTGTCACACTGTACTATATTACTGAGACTGAATTTAGAAAACGTTATCTGAATTTATTCCCTCCTTTTATTTCTTTTTTTTTTAAATTTTATTGTTGTTGTATTACATCCATCCCCTTTTGTTTCTTAAGTTGCCCATTTCCTCCTTCAAATAAGACTACTCCATGAGATGACCCTACGCTCCCAAAGCAGGGTTTAATGAACACCCTGAGGCCAAACACTGAAGAAAATAACACTCCACATCCTACATCACTCTGATGTACAACTGAGAAAACCTAGAGCCTCACTCTCCCCCAGGGTGGCCAGGAGCCACATGGGGCTACTGAATACTTGAACTGTTGTTAGTAAGATTGTGAACTAAACTCCTAATTATATTTAATTGTATTTATCTAAATATAAACCTAAAAACTGAATCAATGTCAAACATTTTTTTCCCCATAAAACGTAACTTACTGTTTTGGTAGGGTTACATTTCACTCACTGCTGAAAGTGTAGCATCCAAAGTGAGATGCACTGAATATGTAAAATGCACACTAAATTATGGAGACATAGTATAGAAAGAAAAATACATAAAATAGCTCACTATTAATATTTTATATAAAATAGATGTTGAAATGATGTTCAGAATAGATTGAGTTATATAAAATATATTTAAAACCTGCTCCCATTTCTTTGTGCTTTTTAAACTTGCATTTAAATGTCTGCGGGTGGCTCTCATTGTCCTTGCCTGGTCAGCACTGGTTGAGAGGAAAGAACACCAGCTCTGTACCTGGGCTACGTGAGTGACCCGTGTGCTGTGATTGATGCAATCCTCCTGGGCCACCTCTTTAGGAAGAGCACCTGCCCTCCCTGCTCCCAGTCACCAGCTTAGAATTCAGGAATAGTTAATTTCTCTCTAAATCACAAATGACTAGGAACAGCCCTGGGGTTAAAAATCTTTGAAGATCTGACTACAAATCTTTCTCAGGTTAGAGACATGACATTGGACAAAGTTAAGAACAGGAGCTAAAATGATTATCTGTAAGTATCTAATGAGCCTATTAAAAGCTAAACCACTCAATTAGTAGATTTCTTCATTAAAACCTAACTTACTCCTGCTAAGTTACCACCTAACTTGCTCCTGCTGTCACCATAAACATCTCTTTAAGAGGGACTTGGAACCCATTTCTATAGATTTGCCAAAAGCATCAAGAATGTGATTCTGGATAGAAGAGGAGACAGGTGGGATAACTCACAAGAGTAGTGGGAAGTGTTCCCCAAAACCATTCATAGAAAGATAAAATGTAACAAGGTAACAAAAATATTCAGATCACTGGTCTTCCTCTCCCTAAATCCTTTCTCCTTGTTCATCCACATCTAGGAGTGGTTTCCTTTGTATTAATTGAAGTAAAGTATCAGTGAACTCCAATTATCCCACCTTACATAGGAGGTAACAGAAGAATAATAGCAGCACCACAGAAACTTCAACAACCCTTTTCACCCTTGTTGGTGAGTGTCCAACCTTAAAACCATTATATATATATAATGATATATACATATATATATATATATATATATATATATATAAATATAATAAAGGATATATATATATATCCTTTTCCACATACCATCATCCCAATACCTTGCTTTTTAGGTCTAACACCCAAAATGAATCTGTTCTGCTCCTGCAATTAGGGCCAACCTGAAGGATTTCCTTCAATCCTTCACTGAAAACAAGCAAAATAGATAATCCCAGAAGTTTCCATCATATCTCTGGGGAAACTTACCCTGAACCCAGGCCCATTGTGATTCCTTGATAGTGGATAAAATGCTCCAAGCTGCATCCATCTTCTGCAGAGCTCCTCTGTGACATTTTTTGTATAACCACAGATATTGGCACCTACCTGGGAATTATACATATACAAGCACAGTGGTCAGTGAGAGGGGAGAAAATATTGACTGTATACCTACATGATGAGGGAAAAGAGAAGCTCTTATTCTCATCACCCCATGCTTAAAGAGGTCCCAGGTTTTGGGGGCAAATCTGCCAGCCAAACAGAAGAAGGGCACAAGTGTGCCACCATGGACTGGCTGCAGAGAGGAAGACTGACTCTTGTGTCAAGCACTCAGCCCCAATATCCAGCTTCCAATTTCATTGATGCTCTGTGGATGGGATTTTTCTGGCATAGTAAACACATTGTGCTCATAGAGGCTTCTTCCAAATTCCAGAGATTCCATGGATGACAACCCAGTGGTAAAGTGTCACCATCCTGTCTTCACACACATACAAACATTGATTTTTCCAATATGTATCACAGTAAGACATGCTCCTTGGATTTCAGACACCACAAAGATTGGTACTGGAAAGAATGTCCAAGGGCAAAGTGTTAAAGCTCTTTGGTGGAGGGTGAAACTCACCAAGGGGATGCCAAATAGGTTGAACTCAAGGATACTAGGGATGGACCATCGGAGATCATCCCACGTGGCTGCATTGTCCCCCAACCAATGAGCAGCAAACTTGCCAGATCCAGCAAAAGTAGAACGGGATAAGATGAAGTTCCTCTTCTTGGGGAAGACATTGTTCAGAGCCCTGAAGAAGAATACAGTCAACTGAATATGAAGGGAGCTGGACTTACCCATGCCAAAGGCAGTAAGGGTTTTCCAACTGAGCTGAGAAAGAAACATCAAGGCATCATGAAGGTGAGCAGATGAAAAGAGCCTTTTTATGAGCTTCTTTTTCACTTCTAGATAAGTTTCAGACCTCAGAAGAGACAGCACACACCTCTACAGTCCAGCACCCTCAAGGAATCTCTCTGGGCACCCGTCCTCCTGATTACATTTTCTACATCATCTTGGATCTGGTTGTGCTCTGGCCCTTTTGTCATCAATACTTTGGAACTATGGGTTCTTGACCCTCATCTTCTCCCTCTAGAAAAGAATTTGCCAATGTCCTTGGTTTCCATGCCTTGCTGCCCATTCATAATCCTATTTAGCACATTGCCAGCTCAGGTTGGAAGCCTGTACCTGCTGTTTGCCTGGGAGGAGATTTTGTACACCACCTGGCCTCCTCTGAAGCTTCAGAACTTATCACTACTAATTCCCAATGTCAGGAAATCTGAACCTGCCCAAACTCATATTACTGAAAATGAATAAGCCTCAAAAGATGGCATATGATGCTCTTCATGAAGTTAAAAGCAACTAAAATATAAAATTTTCATTGTATTACATATAAAATACTATCTATCAGGTAAAATTATATCAAAAGTAAAGCAAAGGAATTGGAGACAAAGAATTCAGAAAAGATGGGGTGGGGGACCATACAGCAAGATGGAAGCTATTTTCATAGTTTTTATTCAGAACACTCTTTTGTGTAGGCCTCTCCCTGCCTTCTCCTGTCCTAAATGGCTCACACTACCCTTAAGTGTTTTAAAACTGAACATTACTACCATTATAGGGTGCTGATCCCTGAGCCTTAATGGCTTCTAGCTCTTTGCAGGCACACTCTTCTATCTTCTCTTCCAACACACAGTCTAAGACACTGGCTAGTTCCTGGCGATACTATCACAGCCACTAATGCTTCCCCTCTTCAGATCCTTACAGATGTCATGGGGAGTCATATATGCAGAACAACTTATAATAGAAAAAAGAAGGTAATTATGAAATAAAAGACTGGTTTGGGAAAATGAATTCTCCATTCTGACAACTTCATGACCAAAAAATCAGGGTAGAAGGGAGAGGATTCATTTTCCAACTGCTGTCCTCATTTCTCTTTAGATAGACTCTAGCAACGCTTGGCCTTTATCACCACTGGCCAGGGGTTTATTGCACCTGCAATCATCAGTCATGAAAGAAACACATTTAGGTTGCATAAAGTGAAACTGAAATAGGAATGAAGTTATCTGAGTTTAGGGTTTATTTAGAGTTTAAAGTCAGGCAATTCTGGTAACACTGATTAAGTAACAGTCTATTTTTTTTTTTTTCTAGCTTAAAGGAAAATATTTGCTCAGTCATCCCTCAGTCTCTATTTTGCATCCTTTAGGTAGGGCCTACTTATGTTCAGGTCTTGATGTAGTTCCTTCTGCTTTTAGGCCAGAAGAAAGTGAGTTTCATTGTTACAATAGACCAGTAACCACTGCCTCCAAATTTTACTTTCAGTGAAGGCTGAACCGAATATGCATCAGATTTATGACTTAAATTCTCCTGATAGCCTGATCCCAAGGGGGTGACAATCTTATTTGTTTTTTAACCAAGACTGTCTGATGCCCAAATGTCTAGTTCCACTTATCTCCACTATTCTCCAGGAACTTAGACCTTTTAGAACTTATTAACCAACCCCATCCTGATTTTATGGCACTTTTTATCATATGGAGACTCAAGCAATAAAGCCATTTGAAACTTTCTTTCCTTCCTCCTGCCCTCCCTGACTCTTTCCTCCTCACCCTGGCCATTTAGCCACTTTCTCCCCACCTGCTACTCTCAGACAAAACATCTGTGAGTTGAAATAGATCAGAACAGGAAGGGGTGTGGAATACATCAATTCCAGACTCATTTCCAAGATGAGGCAACTGTCTTATTCATTAGGAAAGGTCAAGGAAAGAGAAAGAAGCCAGAAAAGGGAATGTAAAATCAGAAATGTGTGTCCCCCTCCAGAAACTTTTTATTTATTGAAATAAAAACTTTTTTTATTTACTGGACAGGGACTCTCTGTTACCTGAACAAGCCAGCAAAATAGTAAGTCACTTGGACAAAATGGTGCAGGAACACAACCTGTCTAATCCACCAGGCCTCATCTGGGCCAATCCTGCCTTTCTTCTTTCTCAGGCCAAGCATTTAGTCAACTACAATGTCTTTAGGACACACATGATTCCTCAGGCTAATGATACACAGGGTGACTGCCCTCAGTGAACTTACAGAGAAAAGGTGAATAACTAAACATTATAATACAAGATGTTTGGATATTCAGCATCGTGTAATATGAACAAAGGTAGTGCTAAATAAATGGTGAGAGAAATCACCTTTTCCTAGGACTGTCCAGAGTTAGCATCTGAGGTGAAGTTTTAAAGATAAGTGCATGTCTGCAAAACAGACAGGGTTGGGAAGGGGTGCAGAGAAGAGAGAGAGCACCATGCCAAGATGTGAAAGAATAAGATGGGCATTTTGGTTAGCCCAAATGCAGATGTTGGGGAGTAAGGTGAATGGCATTGGATGGAGGTACAGTAAGATATCCCAGTAAAGAAGATCAGAAGGTTTTGTTTGTTTGTTTGTTTTTCGTATATCTGAAAATCAGGGAGCTATGTAAGCTATAAATTTATGGAATTATAAATTTTTAAATTATCAAAATAAATTACAGTAAAAACTGAAAAGAAATAAATTACTTTGTTTTGGCAGGGAATGAAAAAAATAAGTCTAGGGACTGACCCCCTAAGACTTACCAACAGTGAGAGAGTAGATGAAAAATAGCCAGAGGAAAAGAAACAGAGGTCAAGAAGAGACAGCTGGATATGGAGCAATTGTGCCCTGGTAGGGCAGTGTCTCAGAACCAAAGAACCAAGTTTCAATGGAGTGGTCAATGATGTCATGTACCATTGAAAAGTCAAGTAAAAGGACTGAAAAAAGTTCTACAAGGACATCAAATTCTCCCTGTTCCTATTTCCCAATATGGAGTTCTAGAAACACCAAAACCAAAGGAAATAAGGAAAAAACTAAGATATTCTTTCTTAAGCCACTCCATTGATTTGTACATTTGAATTAAAATCTTCTTAAGCTTAGCTCTGAATTTCTTTCCTCCTAGGTATAAAGATTATATTTTACCACCTTCCAAGGAAGGAACTTAGTAGGGGGAGTTTGCAGGGAGCTAGTCTTCAATTTACAAAGGCATTAGCAAGAAATTCATGTGACAAGCTCTGAAAAGGCCTGACTCCTTTGCAGGAAGCATCTGTCTCTTTGTTACACTTTCAAATTGCATTCTGGTGCTGGTGCTGGTGCTGGCAGTGGGGATGGTGATGATGGTGATGATGATAGTGGTGGTGGTGGTGCTGCTGCTGCTCTGCTGGTGCTGGTACTAGTGGTGGAGGTAGTGGTGGTGGAGGTAGTGGTGATGGTGGTAATGGTGGTGATGATGATGATGGTGGTGGTGGTGGTGGTGGTATGTGTGTCTTGGGACAGAGGGGAGAACCTAGAGGAAGACTAGAGTGGGCAGTAGGGAGGGAAGCCAGAACAGTGTGGTATAACATTGCCATAAAAATATAGGCCAGGTGGGTGGGGAGGGGGACAGAGGGGAGCAAAAAGGGGATGGATGTAATACAACAACAATAAAGTTTAAAAAAAAAAAAAGTAAAAGAAAAGGATACTGATGCTATAAAAAAAGAAAAAAAAAAAAAATATATATATATACACATATATATATATAGGCCACTCAGGTAAACCTGAATTTCATATAAACAATATTTTTAGTGTATGTATGTGCATTGCAAACTTAACTGGGTATCATACACTTTTATTTACTAAATCAGGAAACCCTAGCGTGGTGACCATAGCACATTCAGTAACAGAACCCACACCAGGTTGACTTCTAACTGGGAGTTCTAAATACCTTGCACATTATTCCCTACTAGTATCGCATCCTTAGTCACAAGCCAATAAAAATAATCCAGTGCAAAAACCAAGTGAATATATGAGAAGCCCTCTTAAGTAGCCTATAAAATCTGAGTTTCTAGAACTCTACAACCACAAAATATATTTTAAAATATATACTTATAGAGGGTAAGAGAAACCCTCCATCTTTCAGCTCCCCACATCCGGAACAAGGAGGAAAATCAAGTGCTTACGTGTCTGTGGCTCTGGCCATGGAGTAGCCGTACAAGCTGTGGACATCATAGTGAAGGCCCCAGTAAAACTCAGCTTCCATGCAGAGGGTTCTTACAAAAAGGTAGTGGTCAAGAATTCCTGTGGGGAAACACCCATCAATGAGCCACTTCCCGGTCAACAAACTCTACCAAAATAACCACCCAGTATGCTTCCTGGTTCCTGCACCTTCCCCACCAATCTCCACCCTTTCCGGATTTTAAATCCTATCCTAAGTGCCACTACCTATCTGCAGCATACAGTAAGCCCCTCACTTGGATAAAGCATTAAAATTAATTCGCATTCTCTTGAGCTTGCAGAGAATGGTGCTGAGTGGAGACAACCCAGAACAAGCTCAGAGCAATGGAACTGTGATCTGAGATAAAAATATAAATAAAGCACACACATATACTACATCTATTTAATACAGGAGACTTGAGTGCATAAAGAACAGATGTGAGGGCAGTGAAAAGGGAACATATTCACTCCAATATTACAGGCATCCACACTTTGGTTACACCTTTTAAAAAATGAGATATTACATTTGGATGGTTTTATGAATAAGAACTCAGATTCTGCCCTTAGAAATCAGCATTGTTACTATATTTTCCCTTTCTTATGCCTAAATGTTCAACACTTTCTGTCTTGTGGCCTGCAGTCTCATTCTTCTCCTAGAACAATACCTGGGGCCATACCTGGCTTTTCATTCACAGGCCTTTAGTTTGAGACACAATTCCAGAAAGAGGGGTAGCCAGGAAAGACTGAGGTTGAGTTGTTCCCACCAGCCCAACAGGATCAGGGTTTGAAATGAGGGATTATGTTTAATAATAAGCTATAAAGACAATTACATTTCTGGCCTGAGAGTCATAATCACTTCAATTATAAGAAAGGACACTGAGAGTATCACATGGGCCAAGGTAATATGTCTAAATCCTTTTCAGGCTAATGTGTACTTTCTATTCCTGAAAAGGTTAAAAGTAGACCAGAGGCAGAGACACTTGTCACATGCAGGTAGACAAAAGATGTAGGTGGGAGTGGGGTGCTCACCAATAGCAGACAGAAGGGGAGAGAGATGGCAGTGTGCTGCGGGAAAACATAACACCTTAGTTTTGGCTAAGTAGAAGATTAAGACATTGAAAGAAAAACATGATAAACTAATCCACAGTGAAGAAAAATCTGGGAACAAAGAATGGGCAGAGAAGAATAAAGAAGAAGCAGGAGAAAGAAACAGTAGATTTTGCAAGAAGTTAAATGGTTTGAAGTCAAGATTTCTCCTAAAAGGTTCTCCTCTCCTTCAGTAACCCAAAGGGGTAAAGAAACAGCTAAAATCTGATCCAAGGGTACAAGTGGAAAAACCAGAAAAACACTGGTAGAAATTGACCAGGTGCTTACTAAGCCCATGACTTCTTCCTGGGAATATAAAATTATATTTACATTTTTGCTTGAAGTTTAACAGAGACTATGTGATTGGATCCTGGCCAAACACATATGAGCAAATAGAACACACCCCACTTGCAGGCCTTTCTGTAAAGCTCCCACTACCATTTTCTGAATCCTTCACCTCAGGAGCTGGAGGCAAAAGGCTCCAAGAAGGGAGAACCAGACAATGGAAGTAACTAGATTCCCAAGTCACTGCTTGTATGAGAGCACATCCCACACTAGAGTATTACATGAGCAAAAACCAAACAAACAAAAACAAAAAGCAAAAAAAAAAAACAACTTTTATTGTGTACTCCACTGAGATGTTGAGGTTCATTTGTTTCCACAAACAGTATACTGTTTCACAAACACACATATACATTCTTCCAAAATCAGGGTCTGGAAAATTGACTTTGACTAGTTATGGGACTCAATATAGGAAAGACTAACAGGAACTACTGACACTGTTGGTAACGAGCTAAACAAACATGCATACAGATTACAGGTTTACTCCAGTGGAACGTAGTGTGTACTTCCAGTATTTGGACATTCTCATCAAGTTCAAAGTTGAACCATATATATAATTGAACCACAGGATGGACAATGTAGAAGTTGTCCTCAATTTATGGCCATGAAAAGGTAATCAGAAACCAAATAATGTAGCAAGATCTCCAGAAGAGGGGTGGTTAGGAGGTTGCGGGTGGTCCCTTAAACTGGGAAGGGAAATTGCTCCTGGCCACACTGAGTTCTACTGGGTTTGTTTTAAATGTCTAATGCCTACATGGTTGCAAACAGGTGAACACTTACGAGGAGTGAAAGGAGGAAAGTTCAAGTTGTTTTCTTCACAACAATGGTTGGAGCCTTGGAGCAAGTTAGATACTTCATCCAATTCCTTTAAACATATAAAATTCATAAAATGGAAGATGTTACTGCTATACAGTTAGTCATTTAGGAGTATTTACTGAACTAGAAATGGACAACTGCAGTTTCTAATTCAGATTTGGAGATTTTAAGTAATCTTCTTAAATTTTTTTGATGTTTCTTTTTTTGGATTAGATTGCATCTACTCTACCTTCCAATTCTAAAGGATATCATGAGAAAAGAAAAGGATATCAGGTACATTTAACCTTTTATACATTGATTGCAATCAGTTAATTAAGAAATACTATTTCAAAGCCAGTCAGTGAAGGACAAATATCATATGATCTCACCCATTACGGGACAATAATGAGCAAAACTAACAACAAGCAAAACAGAACCAAATATATGAATACAATGAATAGGCCTTCAGTGGTCAGAGGGAAAGGGGTTGGGGGGAGGGGGGAGGCAGAGGCAAGAAAGGGGAGCAGCTTAGACAAGAACCTAGTATAAAGGAACCATGGACATGGACAACAGGTGGGATTGACTTTGGGGGGAATGGGTGGGTGGGGAGGGGGACAGAGGGGAACAAAAAGGGGATGGATGTAATACAACAACAATAAAATTTAAAAAAAAAAGAAATACTATTTCAGCTCTGGCTGGTGGCCCAGTGGATAAGGTGCTGACCTGCAAACCCAAAGGGTACTGGTTCAATTCCCCAGCCAGGGCACATAGCCAGGTTGCAGACCAGGTCTCCAAGCCAGGTCCATAGCTGGAGGCAGGTTCAAGGCAACCATACATAGATGTCTTTCTCCCTCTCTGCCTCTCTCCCTTCCCCTCTCTTTAAAAATAATAAAGAAAATCTTCAAAATAAAATAATAAATAAATAAATAAATACTATTTCAAAGGCTAATTCTTACAAGTTGTGATTTTATTGATTATTGCTGATATTGTTTCAGTATTGATTTTAAAAACCTAATGTAGGGTAATATTCTATTTCATAATTTTCCCTGTCTTTTATTCCACTCAGTGTAGTGCAAGAAGAAGATACAACTGACATCAAATTCATTTCTTCACATTAAAGGGGATTAAAAATAGGTGATACATAATTTTGCTAACAAAATTTTTCAAATTTCAAAGAAATTTCCCCACCTTTTAGCCTCTAAAAAATAAAGGTGCCCAAAAGTTATTCTCTAATGATTTACTTTACATTTTACATTTTACATTTTAATGAATCATTGCTACAAATAATAACACCTGTAGTTTCTAACAAAATAGTATTTTTAAACTAAAAGATAGTTAATGAAGAAAAAGCTGAAGTCTTAAGAAAGCAGAAGACTTTCTCAAAAAGACATTAACCAGTTGGTAACAGATTGAGGGTTCTGAGGCATCTAATTTATTTCCTGTAAACCCAGCATTAAATAAAAGGATCTTAAATATTGCTATGTCAAGTTAACTAATTGATTATAGACTAGACTCAAAATTTGAAATACATATCTGTCTCCAAAATAAGTTTGATCCTGGAATAATGACTTACAATCCACACTCCATCAAACTTCAGAGTTTGATGAAAATTTTTTAGCTCTTCAGTCCACCATGTAGTACAAGCTGGATTCGTATAATCAGGAAAGACTGTGCTTCCAGGATATCCCTGAAGAAAAGAAGAGTTGGATGGTTTGTTTGATGGTTCGCTCATAGATTCATTGCTAGCTACTGTCTCTCCTACTAGAAGCCCCATGGAACTTACCATTTTAGGATCACAACTGGTGACTCTTTTCCCAAAATTAAATGTTAACAATAGACTAGCAAGGAACCAAATTAAGAAAAAAGAAAAGGCAAAACAACTTTTTATATAGATAAGAAGCCATCAAGTGTCTTTTTTCTATAGTTAAAAAAAAGTAAAAATTCATTATCAGGCCAACTGAGAGAACTGTTGAAAATAGGCTAACTAGATAATATTTTAGAAGAAAATTGATAATTCAAGATCACCTAAAACCCACATTGAATAATGCTGTTTATAAATAATAAGTTGGTTTGGGACATATAAACAACATTTTAAAAATGGTTGAATTACTCTTGTGCTTCCCACTCTGATCAAATATTTCTTATTGTATCTTCTCTTCCTATCTATTTCTATAAAAGATTGAATTTTAACACTTTCCCAGATAACATAAAGATATGATCATAGCCAATCACTGAAAATTCTGAATTAACAGGATAAAAACTTTTGTGATGCTTTCAGGACAGACCTCATACACTCAGGCAATATAATATCTCTTTCTCTTCTGGTTCTTTGTTTTAGACGGTGGGGCAACATATAGTAACCACAGGTAACTTTGAACATCAGGGAAAAGGTGGTGTGGCCATGGAATCGCCTCCAGCAACACTGAACCTACAGCAGGCCCTGGAATGTTCATTTTAACCAAATTCCTTTAAAATTAACCCACACCACCTCTGGCACAGCTACCTCTGACAACATCTTAGATCAAATAATTCCTGTTATTTACTGGTCAATGGAGGTAACTATCTAATTAAATTGGTGTGATTATAGGCAAACTTCTAATGGTAGGCCACTCAATTATTGAAATGACTCACAGGTCTAGGCAATCTACTTTTCAGATAAATAAAACATTTTTTTCCATGACCAGGATCTCTAATTTTATACTTGTATATGAATATCAGTCTCTCTGGTATTTTAGAAACTCCCATCAAACAAAACAGTGAAAGCAAATAATTGGTTTGGAAAAGGAAGGAAACTTCTCTACTGTTCATGAAAAGTTAGAACCAATGAAGAAAGAAAGTGAATAGAAAGAAGTATTGTAGACCAAGTCAATGTTAAGCACTAAGTGAGCAGGTAGGTAAGGGTCACCAATAACACTGAAAAGACAAGTTTTGCCAAGTTAATTGCCCAGGAGCAACCAGAAGCACAGCCACATGAACTTTTAGATGAAGTACTACCAGGTTTAGTAACTCTCCCATCATCCAGTTGTTGTGTGCTGACCCCACATATAAATGGAAGAGAAGGTTGACTACATGATTTGATTTAAAATATTCGAAAGCTCAGCTTCCCTAAAAATAGATCCCTACGCCACCTGCTTAAATGCCTGAAGTCACTACCTTGGAATAAAGGCTGGGCTCTGTAATTCTCGTGTAAATGAAAAATATACTAGCTAAGACAGGGTTCACATTAGCCTATGGGCATCTTGCTCCATCATCATAGTTGAATTTATTGTCTTGGGAAAGAAATAGAAACTTCGAGGAAGGGGGACTTTAAGGATAAATAAAACTTGCTTCTCAACTATCTATATTATTAGAGGGTCAGGTGCTAGCTTTCTAGAGACTAGATCTTACTTATTCCACTGCCAAAAAGAAATGAAAGCATGTGATGTGATGGAGGGGCCATGGTGATCATGGCAATCATGTTGCCATATTCAAATGTATCAAATCAACATGTTGTACACCCTAAGTTTACACAATGTTATAGATTAAATATATTTCAACTAAAAAAAATAAGTCCGTAAGAATTTATCATTCTACTATTCCAACCTCTGGTTTAAAAATAATAACAGAAACCTCTACAGTCACAACACTGTAATGATACCAAAACTTGCCTTCCTTCCACCCATTGTCCTACCAAAAGTACAAATTTCCCTAAATGACTATAATTCACTCTGATTTTTTTTTTTTTTTGAGAAATTACCTGCCCAATGACAAAGCCATTGTCCCCCAAGACCCATATTCTCTTTTTTGCTCCATTCACATAAGGCTGGTAGGTAGAATTGTTGAAGATGCCAGGATTCTAGAAAATAAGTAAGATAATAAATATTGTGTGTGTGTGTGTGTGTGTGTGTGTATATATATATATATATATATATATATATATATATATATATTGCACTTTAAAGGAAAAACTAGTGTACTAAATAAGTATTTGAACATACCACAATAACCACATATTTCAGTCCATATCCATGTAAGTCCTTGGAAAAGTCTGAGAGACCAGGGAAAGCATTTTCATCAATAGTGAAGTCTTTGTTTCCATCCATGTAGTCTATGTCCGAGTACTGGACATCCTAGAAGACAGTGTTGGCCAATTAGAAGCAAGGCAATACCACCACGCTGAGATGGTAACTCTGGTTCTTGATCATTAAAATGTAAGCCGTATTTCTTTATGATCCTAGGAACTTGGCTACTTCTTGGAGGTCAAAAAGCCCTTTTTGGAGGATGCAGGAGCTCTTAGGTTGTCTCTTTGCTTTGACAGATGTCCATCATAAAGTATTGGGAGGCACTTGTCTTAAGGACTATGGGTTGGTCATCCCTGTAATGTGACAGCTTAGAGGCTCATAATCAAACAGGTGCTCGCTCTTTAAACATTTATTTGAATGAGCCCACAGGTAATGTTATAACCATGTACTAACTTGGACCCTAATACATCAAGCTAGACTATAACATAAGAGGAGCGAATAGTCTTTTTGTCTTATAAAAGTTCTAGGGTAATAATTAACAAAGATAAATGACAAAGGGATAGAGCTTTAGTTAATCAAACTCTCTTATATGCATTGTTTTCATGTTTTCACGTATGCATACAAGCCTGGGAGGAGCATGTGTTATTCGGAGTGAACAGATTGAAATGTGAAGGGGTGAAGTGACATTTCCCAAGGTTACATGCCAGAGTCAGTGGGGGTTGAATTGGGGTTTTGGTGGTAGACCAATGCTCTTTAGTTACAATCGGCCACTACTTCAGAGACACATGAAGGTCTTTGAAATCAGTGTTCCTTTTGTAGTCATACATTAGAGACTGGAGCTTATAGGCCTAAAGGAGTATGTGGCTGTGACCTGTGGCCAATGCAACACCATCTGTTCTAATACTAGGCAGTCATTGAGGACTCAGTGTGCTCCCCAGCCATTAGGTGGGAAAGATCCAATCCATGGAAGAAAAGTTTATTTTTTTCTGAATCAGCTAGACTTCAAAGAAGCCCTCCCCAACCAAGGTAGAAGGGTAGATTGAAACCAACACCACATGTAGCCAAAAGATCTATTTTTTCTTCTTTTTTTTTTTTTTAAGATTTTATTTAATTATTTTTAGAAGGAGGGGAAGGGAGAGAGGCAGAGAGGGAGAGAGACATCAATGTATGGTTGCTTTTCACCTGCCTCCAGCCACAGACCTGACTGGAGACCTTGTTTGCAACCTTGTTATGTGCCCTGGCTGGGGAATCGAACCTGCGACCTTTGGGTTCGCAGGCTGGCACCTTATCCACTGTGCTACCAGCCAGGGCCAAAAGATCTATTTTTGAATCCTGATCCTTCCATCTAGCTAGCTGTAGTAACCTCCAAAAGTTAGTAACCATGCAATATCTACATTTCTTCATTTGTAAAATGCT
Organism: Noctilio leporinus; assembly: GCA_004026585.1. Lineage (NCBI taxonomy): Eukaryota > Metazoa > Chordata > Mammalia > Chiroptera > Noctilionidae > Noctilio > Noctilio leporinus. Next base: position 15,455 of record PVIW01007806.1, on the reverse strand, counting down.
AGTTAGTGAGGGCCAGCCATGAATATGAGAGCCCTTTATAACATAATGAAAACATGACAAGATTTGGCCTGATTCCTCTTGGAATTGGGTGTTTGCAGAGAGTAGAGAGGGGAGAATTGAAAAGAAATACTTAATTGTTTCTCCTTAACAACAGAACAACACAGTCACAAGAAAAATTTCATCTCACTACTACTCTGAAAGGGGACTGAAGACCAGGCCAAAGTCATTTCCAGCTATAATATCTTCCTTTAGATACTAACCAAATATATGTTTGCATCACAGTTCCAAAGATCAAGCACAAAATTAATTGCTTTGATAGTTAAGCATCTCTGGGGAAGTGGAGCTTTTCAAATATTATACACTTCATAATTATCTTTTTATTTACCAGTGGACATTGGACATCATAAATACTTTACAACCATAGAGCTTTCAAAATTAGTCTGCTAGATGTGGAAAGGATATGCAAGATCGCTATGAGAAACTCACTCACTGAAAGCTGTCACTGTAACAGTCAGCACTTACTGACCATGCCACCCAGCTGTTGCTTTCTCTTATAAAACAGCAGCTAACTCTGATGGAGTTCATCCTCAGTATTACACAATTTACATGCACAGAACAAGGTTCTCTTCACAACCAGCCCACCACACAAAGGTAGCCATTAACTAACCCAACATTACAGCGAGCTAGATGAGGAAAAGTTAAAGTTCAAAATCACATCTCTCTGCTTCCATGACTGTGCTCTTCCCATGACAACATAAGTAACTTAATTTGCAATTTTTTTGATAGTAGGTATATCTATCTATTCATCCATCTGTGTGTATTTTTCCTAATAAATTGGGTTAGGTACAAAAATAAAAGATAGAAAATGGTGTCTTACGCACAATAAGAGAAGTTCCAACTTACATATGGGATCCTAGCTTTCCGATTTCGGTTTACAACTTCTTTCAATCCTTTGATGTTACCATAATCCCTGCGACTAAGCTGGAAGCCAAGATTCCAGTAGGAAGGCAAGAATGGTCGGCCGACGAGCTAGAAAGATAAACAAGTGTCCAAGCACATTTCACTTTTTGTTAAGTTCCTGGATCTAAAATACCAGAGCCAAGAGTAATTGACTAGGGTAATGTGCAAAATTCCAGAGCTCACATCTTTCTTTACTGAGTGCCAAACGGTACTCCCAGAAACAGTTGCAATACCAAAAGTGATGTAATTTACATAGCACGCTGGCATAACGGTGTCATCTGAGGGGGGAAGAAGCAATATTTATTCACACAATAAATGTTTTCTCAGTGCTGGTGATATGGCAAGTGTTAATATAGGGACTTGGGATACGGTGATACAAAGCAAACAGTTCCTCTTGCACAGAGCTGAAAGGAAAGAAGTAAATGTCTAACAGAATTTCAGATAGCTGTGTGTACTCAGGATAAAAGAATAAGATCTGATAGGATTAAGAGCAGGATGGGTAAAGAAATACTGCAGTATGTTTTTTATTTTTAAGATTTTATTTATTATATTTAGAGAGAAGGGAAGGGAGAGAGGCAGAGATGGGGAGAGACATCGATGTGTGGTTGCCTTTCACCTGCCTCCAGCTACAAACCTGGCTGGAGACCCGGCTTGCAACCTAGTCATGTGCCCTGGCTGGGAATCGAACCAGCAACCTTTGGGTTCACAGGCCAGAGCCTTATCCACTGTATCACCAGCAAGGGCCATGCAGTATGTTTAAAGTCTGATTTTCCCCCTAGTATATCTCGCAAAAGTGAATTGGAATATTAAAAAAATAAAAATTAAAAATTAAATCTAAGTCCCCAGATTACTCAAGCCCACATTCTGAGAAGGTTCTAGACAGAGTATTATCCTACCTACAAGGTCTGTCCCGAAAGTATCAAGCCAATATCAATATAATTAAAACCGTTTGCACAGCCAATACTTGCAGGACAGACCTTGTACACTGTTCTCTAAGGGCCCCTGTCCTCTCATAGGATGGTCCCCTAGAAAGGGTGCTTTCATGCTTCTAAATTCCTATACCATTTATTCATTGATGGTATTTATTATAAGGTATTTCCAATTATTATTATTTTAGGCTGTCATATTTCTCCTAAATGACTATCAGTTTGCTGGCACCTGGACCATCTTTTATACTCTTTATGTAGCACCTTGAGCAAATCATGAAATTTTTCTGTACCTGAGTTCTTTCATCTGCAAAGTAGAAGATTTGGCCAAATGATGTCTAAAGCTTCTTCCTGTCCTACAGTTTAAGTCAAAAATAAATATCACAATTCCTTTCACATAGTTTCTTTTTTATTGAGTGAATGAATAACTTTGCTGATGTGTGGCTGCAGGTCTTTGGAATGACTGGTCAAACAGGGATGGATTGCGGGTTTCTTGAAAACAGCAGAATACCTGACTTCTTCATGCATTTCTCAAACCTTGCCCAGTGCCTCTCTTTAGTATGCAGAAGGCGCTCAATAAATGTGCATCAGAATAAACATATGATGAATAGAAAAAACGATCCAACATTTATAATCCATAGTTGACTGAAAATTTTTCTTTTCCTTGGGACTATGAGATAACAGCAATCAATAGTGACTAAGTACAAAGCCATACCTCCAGGTACTCCTGCACCACTTGCTCTGGGGTGCTCCCCAGGAACACGTAGAAGTCCAGAACCCCTCCGATGGTGCGGTAAGTAATTGCAGGAGCAGGCTGAAGGGTGACCTCTGAAAGGATTAAAATAAGGGCTATTGGGATTTTGTGGTTGAAAGTATATTCTTCTCTGAATTTAAATACCTACACTACCCCAAATAGTCCTGGTATCATTTTGAAAGAGATGAAAATCATACCTATTCCTTTATATGATTGTGGAAGTTTCTCAAAGTATTAAATGAGCACAACACCAATGACAAATTAATTGATTTTTAAAGAAAAATAAATTTTACTTTAATTTAGCCATATTAAAAATACGAATGTCTGGAACTTGCTAGTGACTTAATAAAAAAAAAGTTAAAAAAATTATTAGATAATTTTACTTACAATTAAAAATAAAAAAGTTTAACCTTATTAGAGCACCGTTATTCCAGGAGCGGGAGGAGGAAGATTCTGGAGTGCGGAAGGGTGGTTATGAGGTGAACAGCATGGTTTACATGTTAAAATCTACAGGTAACTTTGGCACATGTTTATCAATGAATTCTATAATCTATAATATGTTATGGGAAACATTACACTAAAACAGACCCTTGAAGCAGTTTTCAATAAAAACAGCTTTCAGCATGAACTGGATTTGTAGACAGGTTAACCTGTCTGGTTCTCTTTCTGCTTCTATTTTCTTTAGAACGTAGTAGGCCCAATATGCTTTCTGTTCAACACTGATCTCACCATTCAAACCCTTCTTATAAAAACAGCATCCCAGACATAGTCCTGCCAAGATAAAAAGATGCTTCTTACCCATTGCATTACTGTTCATCAGAAAAACCCCAAAAGAGGAGCCGCTGGTGTCTTCAAGGCACAAGAAGAATGTGTGAGCTCCATACAGATTAATCATGCCCTGTCAAAAAAAAAAAAAAAAGAAAAGAAAAGAAATAATAGTGAATGTTTAAAATTATTTTATTCACCCCCAAATAAAATAAAAAGCCACACCCCACATGTACTTGGTCAACATGTGGTAAAGTTAGTATTGTACAAGAAGGGTATTAAAATGATGACATCAATAATAGAACAATAAAATTAAATTAAAAAAAATGTGTACGATAGATGAGATAGAAGTCATAACAAGAAACAAAATGCTAGCACATGCTACAACATGAATAAATTTCATAAATGCTATGTGAGGGGAAAGAAACAGACACAAAAGGTCCTAAATGGCATGATTCCCTTATATAAAATGACCAGAAAAGTCAAGTCTATAGAGACAGGAAGCAGATTAGTGATTGTCTAAGGCAGCCACTAGGGTAAAAATAGGAATTAAGTGTCAAAGGAGATAACGGATCCTATTGGGGTGATGAACATGTTCTAAAACCAGATTCTGTTGATGACGGCACAGCGTAAAAGTACTAAAATCATTGCACTGTATACTTAAAGTGAAAGAAATTTATAGTATGTGTTATACCACAATCAAGTTATTTTGTTAAAAATTGGAAAACATTTGCAATGACACATAATAAAATGTTAGCAGCAGATGATGGTAGGATGAGAAATTTTGAATGTCCTCTTTAAGCTTAACTGTATTTTCTACTCTTTCTGTAATTAACATATAATAAATAGTATACATAGAGCTCTGATGTAAAAAGAGATCATGTGTATAATTATAAGTGATGTAAGGGTAGAAAATATGAGGTTATAATACACAGAAATTTTTGGAAACTCCTTGTGTGAAGTTGCAAAATTAGCCCTTGGTATATAGGACAATAGTAGCAATTACCATAAATTTCAGAAAAGGGGACAGAGAATCAACATTATATACAAAATAGAGATCATCAGACCTATGCAAAATTAGGCCAGATTTAAAATTATAACCAGGACAAGTTATGGCATTTGTACTTGGATAGAATACAGATTAAATTTAATATACTAAGAAGAAGCCCTGGCTGGTGGCACAGAGGGTAAGATGCCCGCCTGCAAACCCAAAGGTCACTGGTTCAATTCCCCAGCCAGGGCACATAATGAGGTTACAAGCCAGGTCTCCAGCAAGGTCCGTGGCTGAAGGCAGGTGAAAGGCAACCATACCATACATTGATGTCTCTCTCCCTTTCTTTCTATCTCCTTTCTCCTATGTCTAAGAATAATAAATAAAATCTTTTTTAAAAATAATAAATGAATAAAACACTAAGAAGAAAGGAGAGGTGGGAGAGAAGGAAAGGAAAACGTAGGAAAAGAAAGGAAAGGAAAGGAGGAAGAAAGGAAGGAAGGAAAACTAGTTATAATAGCCATTAAATAATATTTTATTATAACTTGAAATGTTTTTTTTTATTGATATGCTAATATTGAGAGTTTATAAACCTCAAGAACAAGTATTTCCAACACAGACAGGTCTAACTAAATTGGGCAAAGTAGTCAACAGAGGTCTCTCTATAGGTTACTTCGTCTGCAGGTTACCTCTCTCTGTAGGTCACTTTCTGGAAAAGAGAAAAGGTCTTTCTTACTGTGAGCAGTCAGGAGGAAGGGACCCTCACCTCGGTGGGGGTAGCATCCCGGGTGAAGATGGGCCAGGTCTTCCAGGTCATGTTGTGGCGGTACTGCCCGTGCACATGTTCCCCCAGCCCATACACGTTGGCGCTGGGCAGTCGGAAGGACAGCTGCAGGTACTGCTGTGCGAACAGGAGGGGCCCGATGTCCGTGTTCAACCTGGGCCATTGAGTAAGGGCTACACTTATCACTGGCTCTCACTGCCAGGGACCAGTCTGCTTCCATCCAGTACACGTTAAGGACAGTGGTCTCAGTTCCTACCATACACTCGCATGCTTTTGAAGAAGACCTGTGTGGGCTGTCTCTGATTCTCTAATTCTAGAGGAGTGTAGCACCGCAAGTGAGAGACTAGAAACCCAAGTCCAGTGAGTGGGGCTTGGGCAGATGAGACCTTGCATTTTCTGTGCATCTACTTTATGCATGCATTACACTGGGTGCTTTGTAAGCATCACCTCAGGACACATAGCCACAGTGACATTCTGACTACCTTTCGGTGGACAAGGGCACTGAGACTGAGGGGGTGAGGCACTGCATCTCAGTGCACAGCAGGCCAGTGAGCCATTCAGACCAGCATATGAATGCAAGTTACACTGACATTAATGCTGTGAGCCCTCCAATACAATTTGTGACTTAAAGTTAGGCTGCTGTTATATGCTTGATGGTAAGTTTCTCAGGAAATAACAACTTGGAATGAACAGTGAAGTTGAGTTTCAGTGTAAATGGTAATCCAAAAATAATAAAATTTCCTATTTCATGGTATACATGAACCACCAGAGTATTTATATAACTCAGCAAAGCCACACATTGCATGTTAGGTTTTCATTGGTCTGTAAGCGTAACATATTAACAATGTTAAGCTCTGGCTTGGTGGCTCGGTGGATAAGGCACCGGCCTGCAAACCCAAAGGTCATTGGTTCAATTCCCTAGCTAGGGCACATAACCAGGTTGCAAGCCAGGTCTCCAGCTAGGTCCATAGCTGGAAGCAGGTGAAAGGCAACCATACATTGATGTTTCTCTCCCTCTCTGCCTCTCTCCCTTCCTCTTTCTTGGGAAATAATAAATAAAATCTTTAAAAATATAAAAAATAAAATAATAATGTTAATGATTCATACTAAATGCTTTGACATTTTTCTGCACTTCAATCATTTTCCCAATTATACTTAGCCAATTGCCCACCCATAGGAAGTTGGAATGAGTGACATTAGGACTGTATATTCAAAGACATGCAAAGAGTGTTGAAAAGCTCACAAGATTTTGTTGTTGCTTGTCCTCATTATTTTCATGCTGAAGGGTTTATCTGTGACTTGAATGTGATAGTTCAGGTTGGCAGTAGCAGCAGTGCCATTAAATGGTTTAATATTTTCATGTGGGACTTCATAGCGTCTATTATTGGCATCAGTGATCTGTCAGGAAAAAAATGGGGAAGGGGACAGAAGGGAGGAAAAAGGGGATGGATGTAATACAACAACAATAAAATTAAATTAAAAATTAAAAATTAAAAAACAGAAGGGACAGCTCCAGATAAGAACATTTTCTTGAAGAGCTACAAAATATTCTCACTCCCGTGTAGTCCCTAATGAGACTAGTTTCTCATTCTTGACCCTATGTTTTCTGATTTGTAAGAAGAAATCCCCCAATCACATGTCGCCATCAAATAAAAATTAGCCTGCCCATCAAATCCAGAGATCCAGGCAGAGAAGGACAGAGATACTCTGCCTCCACATGCTTATGCAGTGCCCAAAGGAGAGTGAGCTGAACCCAGTGCACAGACCCTGCTTTCTTCAAAGATAAAGTTGGTGAGAACTATCAAACTGACCTTAAAATGAAAGCGGTTGGATGTCTGGTATTCAGCTGTGAAGAGGGCATCGGAGACATCGTTTCCAAAGACGGATGGGGATGGCAACCTTTGCAACTTGGCAGTAAGCCCTGGGGGCAAGGGAGTAGGGAGAGAGAGAGACAGAGAGACAGATGTGTTGAGTCTTTATTCTACAGGCAACTTATCTGGTTGCAGAGAGCTGGCATGCTCACCTGTGTTGTGCTGTGTCCTACTGCCATCTCTGACTTCATAGCCCCAGTTCCTGGGAAAGAAGCACTTAGGGACATTGGGATCTGCCACAGGCTTCCAGCAGCACTGATATTGCTTCCTGCAGACTTCCTGTAACAATTAAACAGCATTAGCATTACATAAAATGGAAGAAGAAAAACATTATACACCTATTTATTTATCACCACTTCTTTTTCCAGGAAGAATTTAAGATGGTTCATAATTCTTTCAGTCAGTTGTTCATTCTTCTTTGATTTATACATTTGTTTAGACATCCAATATGCATTTATTACCTACTAGACAAGGAACTAAGACTATGATAAACAAGACACAGTTCTGGCCTTGAGCAAACTTACAGACTAGGAGTAAATCCAACAATTACAGTATGATGACGTCAGCGCTCCAATAAGTTGCGGCCAAGGACTGAGGGAATGGGCCTTGTACCCAGCCTAGAGGGTTGCCAGTGGGTTAGGGTGGGCTTCCAGGTAGGTGAAAGGTGAGTTCAGTCCTAATGCATGAGTGGGAGTTAGGCAGGGGGACAGTAGAGCAACATTCCCAGCAGACACAGAAAAACCACAGTTCATTGTGCCAAGAACACTGAGTTAGAGAAATGAGAGCGGTGGTGCCCTGTATCCCCACAAGGGGTGAGCTGGCTGTGGACCAAGCAGATTGGACATTCTCATGAGGAAGTGTTATGAAAACAGCTAACAACATGCAGGAAATGTGTTTCTAAAAAGAAAAAAGAAAGCAAAGGAAAATGGAGAAACTTAAGATGAAACTAGGACAGAGGGTGACATAAAATGATTCACAGTATCAAAATAAATCACAATCAAAGTGGTTTGATTATGAATTTTTAAAATTAGCATTACTTGTCCATGTCCACGAGTCATTCATGCAAACTCCTTGACTAAACCCTTCCCCCTCTTGTAAAGTATGTGATTGTCTAACCACTTATCTATATAACTAAAACTAATACAAAATAGTATTGAATGTAAATTATAATTGAAAAATAAAAATGATCAAAGTTAAAAATGAAATAAAATTAACATTATTTGCTGAGATGTATTTTCTTAAGGCCCTACAACTTTCAGATGAACTTATATAAAAATTATTTTACTATAATGAATTAAAGAGATGTCAAACTGAATCAAAATACTAAAATAAATAAACTCCCACCTCTTCACCCAACTAAATTTATAGGAAATTGACAGAAGTGCCATTAAAATAGTTTATTATAACACAGCAAAATATGCAATGTGGCAGACCAGAATGTTATGAAATCTTGAAATATGGAAAATAGATTTCATCCACTCTTGGGAAAAAAAATGTATTCATAGCCTAAAACACAAGAAGAGGAAAAGCAGTGTTCTAAGACAAGTCAGTGGAAGATTCAAACAGGACACAGCTCCTGTTCTGTCACAGGTAGTCATCTAAGGTCATGTGACATAGTGCTGTCAGCAAGTGCAGTGAGACAGACACTACCATTAATGAAATAGACCTTGTTTCCACTATTGATTTGATGTTCCACTGTTATTATAAACTGAATTTAAGGGTATATATATGAGAATATGAATAGGCATTTGGGGATGTTCCATTATATTCCAATGACATTTGTTGAGGATAATGTTTTGCTTTTAGTTTGGCAGATCAATAAATCTAAAGGAAAAGACCAAAAAAATATGAATGTGTCTTATCAAATCCTATTTTGACCAAAAGAGAGGGAGACAAACATGGTTAGAAACAAAAATGGGGACTGACGACAGATACATATAACTTTTTAACACAAATAATAACTATGAGAGAACTATTTCTATATATATTTGCCAATGAAAGTGAGAATGTAATTCGAGTCTTTAAATAATAAAATATCAAATAATGATAATTAGAAGAGAAGAGATAGAAAACTTAGAATGGACCATGAGAAACTATAAAAGGTCATCAAAAAGTCATTCAAGCTGTTTCCCTAAAAACATATCTTACCCAGATAATTTGGGGACTAGAATATTCTCATACACATACCAAGCTATTGACTGATTCTAGGGAGGGCCTTTGGAGGTAGGAACTAAACTTTATGAATAGGACTTTCCTATCTTTTTTATCTGTGCATAACTATAATATCCAAATCTTTCTTATAAAAAAATGTATCCATATAGATTTTGTGATAAATAAAAAGGGTATGTTACAACACTACCAGTTTGGAAAAGGTATAGTACTGAGAAGTATTTTAAACACTAACAACTGATGTGATTGCTTTGCAAAACCACAACAGGAATATAACTGAAATCTATGTTCCATACCTATTATAAACACATTATAACTATAAAATCTTCTTAAATGTATTCATTTGTTCTCCATACATGTAAATTATAATCAGATAACAAAAGTTGGAGGGAAATTGTGGAGAAGGGGTTTGCTTTAAGCTCTTCTGCTACTTCTGAAACTGAGGTCTGCAGAGTTCAAAAGGTCAGTTTCATTGCCATAAATTGTATCAAAGTCTACAGACCTCAATAAAAGTCAATACAAGAGATCCAGTCCATTCAAGGTAACACAATCATTTTTTGCATGCAGTCTTCCCTAAGATCCCTATTTCAGTTTTAAGCCATTATCACTCCCCCAGAAACCAAAGGTCAAACCTTTGAGAGATACACAGGGTAGGGCATAAGTCAGTTTACAGTTGTGAGTATGCAAAGCATGGTTTATTCTTTGTATTATTTATTAATTATTATAATATTTTCCATGCAAGCAACTGTAAACCTACTTTTGCCCCACGCTATGTAATTTTTTTTTCCATTTTCAATGCCATCACAATAACACAGGCTAGTACCACTGAAAAAGTGTGATGGATTGATTGTATTTACAGTAGAAACTTTGCATATGAGATATCTAGGAAAAATGGTCATAATGTATATGTAATAAAATGCCTATTAAGAAAAATGCAAAACTCATTTGACAAATGTGTGTGTGTGTGTGTGTGTGTGTGTATGAGTAAAACTGAAGAGACTTTTTGTTTTTAAAATGGAAAGCTGCAAACTCCTTGAGATATCAATACTGTCTAATTTTAATCTAAAATTTAATGTAGTATTTATTATATACTATTAATTTTACGGAGTATAGAATATAAAATATGAAGTAAAAGAATACAATCTAAGTGTATATAACCTTTATTATAAAGTCTTTAATCAAAACTAGCAGGATTCAAATAGCTGATATTCTTGTCGAAGCTATGCAGGGAGAATGTTTTGTTTTGTTTTGTTTTAGCACATATTCATTGGGATCTCTTACCAATACTATTATTCCAGAAGGCTCTTGTTATAACAAGTCACTGAGTTCACCATGTGACTCGATCATTCTTATGTGCTTGGTGGCCTCTATTCTCAAGGGAGACATGGTCTAACCCATAAAGCCTTTCCAAGGCTGCCCTTGCAATTGCACTCATGACACATTAACCACACTGGGAACTACCCCCCTCTGCCCCCCCTTTGGACTTTAGACCCCATGGGCCAACACTCTTGTTGGTTCCTCCTCCTCTCCCTTTTCCCCTGCCCTACTTCCCCCACTTCCATAGTGCTGTTGTTTATTCCAATAAAGCAAGAAAGAAATGACTCCAAACATATCCAAACACATAAGCTACTCCACTACCACCCTACTGCAACTTGCCATACCCATTGCTCATCAACAAAACCCAGTCAGCCAACAGCAGCGAGCCCATTACTCTGACCTCTGTCACCATGAAGCCAGGCACACAGTCTATTCTTTCAGATTCGGAGATCGCTGGGCACTGTGGAATGAACTTAGTATCTGCATAGGAATGAAAGCACCAAGTTAAACATCTGTAGCATAATCACAGTTCCAGGAAGGAAGCAGGCAGTGACCGAACAGGCTTTCAGCTAGTTCTCTAGTCAGTGGTCACTAGTAGTTGGACCTACGTTTGTATACATTTTCCCAGTATTAAACATTTGTTCAGTTGGGTTTTGTTGAGATGTAATTCACATACCATGAAATTCACCCTTTTGAAGTGTACAGTTCAATATATATTTTTTTTAGTATTTTACAAAATTGTGCAATCAATCACTATTATCTAGTTCTGGGCATTTTCATTAACCCCCAAAGAAATCACATACCCATCAGTGCCCTACTTTTCACAATCCTTGGTAAGCACTAATCTATTTTCTCTCTCTGGATTTACTTATTCTGAACATTTCATGTCAATGAAATAATAAAATATGTAACCTTTGGTGTCTAGTTTCAGTCTTTCGCCATTAGGTTTTCAAGGTTTGTCCATGTTACAGCATATAACAGTACTTCATTTTTTTAAATGATTGAACCATATTCTACCCTGTGGCTATAACACTTTTTAAATCTACTTATCAGTTGATGTACGTTTGGGTTGTTTCCACTGTTAGACTACTATACAGAATTCTTCCAGGAACATTCACACACAAGTTATTGTATGAACATATATTTTAAATTCTCTTGATTCTATATCTGGAAGTGGAACTGTTAAATAATATGGTTAACTCTACCTTTAACTTTTTGAGGAACTGCCCATCTCTTTTCCAAAATGGCTGTACCATTTTATAGTCCCACTAGCAATGCATGAGGGTTCTAATTCCACCCCATCTTTGACAGCATTTGTTATTGACTGGGCTTTTATAAAGGAATGAAGGGTATTTAATTTTGACTTGCATTTCCCAAAATACTGGTGGTATTGACTATCTTTTCATGGCTTATTAGGCATTTGCTAATCTTCTATGAAGACATATCTTTTTAAATCATTTGCTCATTTTATTTTGTAGAATTTTATTTTTATTTTTTTAAAGGTGGATATATATTTTTAAGATTTTATTTATTATTTTTAGAGAGAAGGGAAGGGAGAGAGGCAGAGTGGGAGAGAAACACCAATGTATGGTTGCCTTTCACCTGCCTCCAGCCACAGATCTGGCCGGAGACCTGGCTTGTAACCTGGTTATGTGCCCTGGCTGGGAATTGAACCAGTGACCTTTGGATTTGCAGGTCAGTGCCTTATCCACTGTGCCACCAGCCAGGGCTTTATTTTATTTTTTACATTAATTTATTGTTGTCTGTCACAGTTGTCCCATTTCTCCCTCATTGCTCTCCCCTTCCCTGACCTCCCTATCCCCTCTCCCACAGCCAATCCCCACCTCATTGTCCATGTCCATGGCTCATTCCTACTAGTTGCTTGACTAAACCTTTGCTCATTTAAAAAATTATGTTATTTTTCCTTTTATTTTTGAACTATAAGGTTTTCTTATATAGTCCAAATACCAGAGCATTATCAGCTATATCATTTGCAAATATTTCTTCCCTTCAGTGGGTTGTCTCTAGGCTTCCTTGACAGTGTCCTTTGAAGCACAAGGTTTTTCAATTTTGAATTTCAAGTTGTCTCTTTTAGCTTTGGTTGCTATGTTTGAGCATCATATCTAAGAAACTGGTGCCTAACACAAAGTCAGAAATATTTATACCTATGTTTTCTTTTAAAGTTTTATAGTTTTGGCTCTTAAATTTCAACCTCTGATCCATTTTGAGTTAATTTTCATATATGATATCAGGTAGGAATCCAACATATGAATATCCAGTTGTTCCACAATTTTTTGTTTGTTGTTTTTTTCACTCACTTTCAAGAATCTGTGAGATAAACTGGGGAGATATTATTGTCCCTATTTTATATATTTAAATTTTAAAATGTTTTAAAATTGGATTAAAGACTTGAACATAAGAAGCCTGAAATTGCAAAACTCCTAAAAAACAGTAACAAAAAAAATGTTTCATGAGATTTGTCTTGGCAGTTATTTCATGGATATGACACCAAAAGTACAGGCAACAAAAACAAAAATAGGCAAATGGGACTACATCAAACTAAAAAGCTTCCGCATATCCAAAACAAACAAACCAGCCAACAATCAGCAGAATGAAAAGGCAGCCTACGGAATGGGAGGGGAGATTTGCAAACCATGTATCTGAAAAGGGACAATTTCTAAAATATATAAGAAAGTCCTACAACTCAAGAGCAAAAATAAAACAAACAAAAATGAATAACCTGCCCTGGCTGGTGACTCAGTGGATAAGGTGCAGGCCAGCAAACCCGAAGTTTTGATTCCCAGCCAGGGCACATAACCAGGTTGCAAGCCAGGTCTCCAGACAAGTCTCCAGCCAGGTCTGTAGCTGGAGGCAGGTGAAAGACAACCATACATGATGTTTCTCCCCCTCTCTGCCTCCCTCCTTCCCCCTCTCTCTGAAAATAATAAATAAAATCTTAAAAAAAAAAAAAAAGAACAACCTGATTAAAAAATGGGTTAAAGACTTGAATTGATATTTCTCTGAAGAAGATATACAAATGGCTTATAAATATGTGAAAAGATGTTCAATCATCAGGGACATTTAAATCAAAGCTGCAATGAGAGATCAGTTCAGCTGTTAGGATGGCTATTTATAAAGAAAACAAAAGGTAATAAGAATTGGTGAGGATGCGGAGAAATTGGAACCTGTGTATACTAAGAATAGGAATGATGCAAATTGGTGCAGCCACTATGGAAAACATTATGGAGGTTCCTCAAAAAAAAATTTAAAATAGAACTACTATCCAATCCAGCAATCCTACTTCCAGGTATTTATCCAAATGTGTTGAATTCAATATGTAGGAGAAATATTAACATTTCCATGTCATTGCAGCACTATTCACAATAGCCAAGATGTGAGCACAACTCCAATGCCTATTGATGGATGAGTGAGTAAAGAAAGTATGGTATATACATGGAATATTACTACAGGAAATGGAATATTATGCAGCTTTCAAAAAGATAAAAATCTGGTTATTTGCAACAATTTGCATGAAGCTTGCAGACATTATGTTAAGTGAAATAAGCCAGGCACAGAGGAAAAATACCTCTGTAATGTATCAAAAATAGTCAAGGTCACAGAAGCAAAGAATAGAAGGATAGTTGTTGCCAGGGGCCTGGGGGAAGGGAGACCTCCGCCCTTCCTTTTCCTTGAAGGCTCTATACTTTCATGAGTCAAGGTTGAAAAACAGGCATTTAATGGGCTAACTGTGCATCTTGTTTAAATTGCTTCAAACAGGACTTGCAAGACCCCGCATGTCACTAGCATTCAAGGTTTTGTTGCAAAAAAAAAAAGAGCACATTTTTTTGGAGCCTGGCTTCAATTACTTATGGGTATGAATTGTATTAAAAGGATTTCTTTGGCATCCATGAGAGACTTCTTGTACCAATCTCTCCAACCCAGCAACCACAAGTGTCTCCCTTACCTGAATGTTCCTCCAATATCAGTAACAGCAAGAATATATCCACGCCCAAGACAATTAGGAATAAGATAAGCAGAATGACTTCAAACACATTGAGCTTCCTCGCCATCTGGATGGGCACAGATAACAGGGTTAAAGAAGACCACAAAGCCCCATCAGTTGAAAAGGATAGATGGGCATCATAATGACAATAAGAAATCCTGCCCTGGCTAGGTGGCTCAGTTGGTTGGAGTGTTATACCTATGCACCAAAATGTTGCAGTTTTGATTCCTGGTCAGGGCACATACCTAGGCTGTGGGCTCGATCCCTAGTTGAGGCACATATGGGAGTCAACCAATTAATATTTATTTATCACATCAATTTTTCTCTCTTCTCTTCTCTCTGTTTCTATCCTTCCCTCCCTTCCCCCTCTCTAAAATTAACTTATCCTTGGGTAGGGATTAAAAAAATATATTGGGAACTCCTTCACAAGCTGATATCCAACCCCTCTAGGATTCTGACCATTTTTTGTCTGCAGTGAGATTGAGTATTATCTAGGGCAGGAGGATACATGGGCATGAGGAATTGGAGGGAGAGAGGGAGAAGAGGAACAGAGTACAAGGAAATGAGAGGTAAGGGGTTGACAGGGCCCAGAAAACCCTGAAAGGTGCCACTTTGATCTTTGCACCCATCCTGGGCAACACAGAGTATACAGTTAGGGAGGAAAAGTAGCAAAACCCAGATCTAAATCTTCTTTTCCCAATTTCCATGTCATAATGCTGACTGAGGTGTTTAACTGTCTAGAGACTACTAATCCTTCTTAAAATCTGGTAACAGAAATTAATCTAATCCTGATTGCCAAACATAATTCTTGCTTGTATGTTCACAGCATATAAACCCATTGAAATCTGGTGGTTCCCCGGAGCCCTGAAGAGCATAAGCAGATCCCTGTTTTGTTTTGTTTTTTTCGTTTTTTTT